>JAOXJP010020960.1:0-17296 GCA_025762735.1 Platanus orientalis | reverse complement strand
TCCCCATTAGAGAAACTTTAAAATAATGTTTTTGAGTGCATGTGCAGTCTGACAAATAACTAGAGGGTCAATATCCTTAAGTAGAAGTGAACTCCTAATCACCAAAGAGATGGTTGGATTAACCTAAGAACCCAATTCTAAACTAAGCTGTCTGTCCGGGTTAACAAGCAGTTTGGATGTTCACTTTAATACCTCATGGGTTTTATCTGTGATATTCCAGTATGCTCGTATTTTTACAATGATGGCTTTCACCCTATTTTATAGAAACAAAAATAATATTGAGACTATAACCATTTTTTTTCCACTTAGTCTCTTTAACACTTTTTCATCACATTCAATATTTCTTTTTTTCAATTAAAATAAATAGGTGTCCCTTTTCAATGTACCCAGTCTAATTCATCAGTTGCTTTCCAAAGCATATTTATACCCAGTTCTGTTTTTCTTCTTTCCCAACCAACCAAATGAACAAGGTAATTAGAGTTCATTGGACTTGGTTTCTCCAAACACTCTAAGAAATCAATAGGTCAACAACTATTGAATTCAACATAACTCTAGAAATTAGGTAGATGTGTAGTGAAATTTCAAAAGCTCATCAATTTTTAAGATTCACTAATTGAGAGTTAATAACAAGGATTCAATATTAAAAAATTAGAATTTGGCTGATCAATTTTTTTTACCATGTGCCTTCATAATCTATAATTTAATATCTTAAAAGCAAGCAAAAAAGAGAGATGATAGTTAAGGAGAGAGAACAAAATTAAGGAAAAGAAAATTTTAAAAAATCTAAAAAGAATGAGGAATGATAGTCCATACTATTAACAAAAATTATCAAAACAATAAAGCACAAATCCACACCCCCAACCTAAATTGAACATTGTCCTCAATGTTTCAGCAATGAAGCATTATAAATATTGAGAAGTCATAGAAAAAGATAGGGTACAAAAAAACATTATAGGGTTTAAAAAAAAAGAAGCTAATATATCCCCCAAAAATAATAAAAGATTTAAAAAAATAAAAAAGAACAAACCAATGTACACCAAACAAAATAAATAGAAAAAAAAACCTATACGTACACCTAATCAATATATATATATATATATTGGTGGGTATGATGTCATGAGGTGGCAACTTCTCAAAACAAGTCATCCACTTATCAATATCCAACGTTGGAGTAAATTCTAACAAAGAATTTATAGAACTAATTACAAAATCATTGTTCAGGGGAGCTAAATAACTCTGAAGAGGATCAAAGAAAAGTGATGGCAAAAATTTGTCTTACACAAGGATCTCAACAAAATTTATCTCATGCACATCATCAACATCCCCAGGTTGTTTACAAATATTGAAAATATTTAATTCCAAAGTCATATTTCCTAAAGAGAATTTCATGACACCATTTCTACAATTGATCAGAGCATTGGAAGTTGTAAAAATTTGGGTGCATGCATTCAACACAGGTTGTGTGTCCAAGACAATAAAATCAATAGAAAAGTAAAATTTGTCTACTTGGACCAACAAATTCTCAACTATCACCCTCAGTATTTTCATTGAACGATCAGTAAGTTAAAGAGTTATCATGGTGGGTTTAAGTTCACCAAGACCCATCTGCTCATTTACCGAGTAAGGTAGGAGATTAACACTAGCCCCAAGGTCAAGTAAAGCTTGCTCTATCAAGAAGTTTCTAATAATATAAAATTTTGTTGGACACCCTTGAACTTTGTATTTTGGTTGGGTATTGTGTTAAATGATTACACTCACTTGTTTCGTCAAGAAATATTTTTTCTATACATTCAACTTACACTTGATTATACATAAATCTTTTAAAAACTTGTCATATGATGGCATCCAACAAAGGGATGTTGATCTTTACTTGCTTGAAGATTTCAAGAATATCTGCATTCTGCACCATTTTTTGAAGAGGTTGTGATCTTTGGGAAAAAGGAGCAGGTATCGGACTTTGCAATGCCACATCAAATTTAGACTTGTCAAGTTCATCATCACTCTTCGATTTTAAAGATTCCTCAGAGTTGTTAACCTTTTTTGGAGTATCTTTGTTAATTATTTTTTCACTTTATAGAGTGGTGATGGGCTTGACATGTTCCTCTTGTGGATTAGAAGAATTATTTACCTCGAATTAACCTTTGGGATTTGGTTGAGGTTGAGTAGGAAACTTGCCTTTTTCTTGAATACTCAATGAGGAGGTCAACTTATTGATAGAATTCTTCACCTCAATGATGGCTTGCATTGTTTGATTATTAATTTCAGCTTGACCTTGCATGAATGTTTGCAATGTCTCCTTAAGAGACCTCTTATGTGGAGGCACATAAGAAATAGAAATGGAAGGCCCTTGAGAAGGATTATTTGCATTTGGCTCATTTCTCCAACTGAAGTTAGGATGATTCCTCTAATTAGCATTGTATGTTTCCGAATAGGGAGAATAAAAAAAACCTTTTATAGGCATTCATGAAATTTTCTTGTTCATGTAATATCTCTTGAAAAGCAAGGATTATTGGACAATCTTGAGTTTGATGTCCATTAGTCCCACAAATTCTACAAATGTCTTCTACTTTTTCATTGGCCTTGATTGAATTTACTTTCCTAAGTTCCATGGCTTCCACTTTTTTGGTTAGATTGGTTATCTTGACATTTACATCATCCTCTTCTCTAATGTGGTACATACCTCCCTTAGTCAGGACATTAGGATTAGTCTTATCTGACCTCTTAGATCGATTTGTGTTGTCCCATGATTATGCATTTTTTAGCTAATTGATCAAAATAATCCCAAGCATCTTCAGGGTCTTTATTTAAAAAATCACCATTACACATCATCTCAATGAACTAGTGCATTTGAAAAGTTAAACCTTCATAAAAGAAACTGCTTGTGGGCCAATTTTCATAGCCATGATGGGGGCAAGTTAGTAATAATTCTTTAAAACATTCCCAACATTGGAAAAAAGTCTCATTTTCTTTTTGTGAAAAATTCATGATATTCCTTTTAAGAGTATTAGTCTTATGGGTCGGAAATAATTTTTTTAAGAATTCTCTTTGCATTTTGGTTGTGCAAGGTTTCACAAACTTCCTTAAATTCTTTCAAGTGGAGATAAGGGTTTTCTGAGTCTAAGCCATGGAACTTGGGAAATAATTGAATTACTCTCGATTTTAAGTCAAATGTGCCAACATTGGTAGGAAAAACCATATAAGATAGAGAACTTATTCTTGTTGGTTGCAAATATTCACGCAAGGTTCTCATTAGAGGGTTGTTTAGAATTTCATTTTTTCCATGTTTACTTCCATCATTAGACATAGTGTCAGATAAATAAAAAAAATTCAAAATTTTCAAACAAGTTAGATAAGTCTCCAACCACAAAGTCTATTTTCCTAAAGTGGTTTGCTTGATCACATTGCCATATACTTATAACAAAAAGAAAATAATAAAAAAAATTAAATCTTAAAAATAAATAACACCTAAAATATGGGAAAGTTTGGGATTATTAATCACAATGCATGCACAACTTAAGAGTCTTTTATTCAAACAATCTAGTTTAATGGGCTACAGACTAGACATATATACACTGAAATGTATATGTCAAGCTTCCCATTAGATTGTAAGTTGATACAATCCTAACTTAACACATCTAGAAAGCAAAAAAAAAAAAAAAAAAACAAGGTAGTAAAACGAACTTACCTGGAGAATTTATCAAGATTTAAAGAAGTGAAAAAAAATTCTCATGCAGCTTTACACAGTGCTTGATTATTTGGCAGTCAAAGACTCTCTTTCAACCTATTAAATGCTCAATAATGATATTCTCATTTTTTTAAAAAAATAAAAATATCTAAGAGTATTAATTCAAGTGTTTACAAGTTAAATCTCAAATTTTTTACAGCTTCTTTGGATAGGGTTGCATACTTTCAAACCTTGGATGAGAGGAGAAAATAAGAGATTATATTTAAAACACAAGAACTGATACACCAAAGATCTTAATTAATATTTTTAACTAATGTCACCAATCTGACTAAAAAAACATAAAAGAAAAGAAACAGAAAAGAAAATATATAAGAGTATTAATTTAAGTGTTTACAAGTTAAATCTCAAATTTTCTACAGCTTCTTTGGGTAGGGGCGAGTACTCTCAAGCCTCAAATGAGAGGAGGAAATTAGTGATTTCTTTGAAACAAGATTATACTTGAAACACAAGAACTTATACACTAAAGATCTTGAAAATAAAAGAAAAAAAAATATTTATTTCTAATGGCATAACAAGATTGAACAAAGGCAGGTTAGATCCATCATACTTTTTTATCCTCTAGTCATGCTCCAATCTTGATTCCTGCAAAATAGAAAACAAAAATAACAAAGTAATAAAATGAAGTAAAATAAAAATGGAAAAAATAAAGAAAAAAAAAACATTTTTAGCCAATGTTCTCCTTACACATTGCAATTCCCAACAATGACACAAAAAACTTATTATGCCTAAACTAATGATCCAAATTAATGAATAAAAAATTTAGGGTTGTCTTACTTGCAAGTATACAAGTGTTGTAGTACTGCACAAGGTCAAATCCACATAGATTGACTTGTTTAATAAAAACAAAGATTACAAAAGAAAAGAAAAAAAGAGAGATTTGATTTAGGTTTTCATACCGTAGCATGGAGCATCAACAATGTAAAAAATAAAAAACACAATTATAAATAGACCTAAGGCTTCAAGGATCCATTAATAACTTGTAAATTATTTTGGATCAAATTATCACGGTTAGAATCGAATAAAGATTCTATTTAACCGGAATATCACACTATTAAAACAACATGCATAAAAAATAATTAGATAATTGAATGTTTAAAACAACTATGTACTTTGTTAACAAGTTATAGGGACTTTCTAATCATTTACTATAGCCAGGATTAACAATAAATCAAATCAAAGTTTATAAACTTGAACAATAAACCAAAGAAAATAAAATATTCAATTAAAATAAATATTACATCAAAATTTAATAATCAACCCAAAATTAAATTACAAATGACTAAACTTCACCTCTAACCTTAGTTAGGCCTTTAGCCTATCATCCTCACAACAAAAGCCATGAAAATAAAAGACTAAAACCCTAAAAATTTAGAAGAGAAGAGAGGAGAAGAAGTGATCTTTTCATCCATAGTTGTTGCCATTTTATAGAGAAAAGGAAAAGAGAGATCCTTGATCATAAGATTTTTAAACTTTCTAGATTCCTGCGTTTTCAAATTTGTTCGATTTTGTCTTGTGTTTTTTACTATGAAATCGTCCGAATTTGACTTCCTTCGTGAAACATGAATTTGTAAATTTTTGAATTTTCTTTCCAATACCACCAACCTTGTCTTAATCTAGGTTTTGATTCAAAAGTTATGTTCAAAACATTGCTAGTGAATAAAAACCTATTTTTTTAGCGAGTTTTCCAAAATAGGCATGAAATGAAGATATTTGTGTACACACACCCTACATGTTTTTTACTTGATTTATCCATGATTGAGCTAGTCCAATGTCTAATCATCCTTTTATATTAATCTTGACCCTTGAATTCCCTTGGATGCTTGATCTTCACTTGATTGGATCGGTAGGTGATGATCTTCATCATCTTTGGACTTTATCTCCATTGGTACGTTTTGTTAATGAGCTTTAAACTTCAATTGGGATTTTCTTGAGTTCCTACAAGAAAAAATACATAATTTAGTATAAATACACACAAAATAAATACAATAATGCTTATTATAATTAAGATAATTATGCAATTTTCAGCAATTATCATTGGGTACCCATAGCTCATAGTGATGTAGGCACAAATAGAACTTTAAAGGTAGTTCGAGCAACAAAATAAAGAATATGGGCGCTAATTGGACAAGTTGACCTAGGAGAATGATCTCCTTCATGCACACGTCCCTCCCCTAGTGGACACATAGGTCATGATCAGCATCATCATTCATCTAGCCCTATTAAGGAGTTCTCAAGATAGAAGAACGTGTCTAAAGACAATGTGCAAACTATGATAGACAAACGGCTAGAGGAGCTCAATGTATAGCTAGATAGAGTCCAGTGTCACGCCTTGAACCGAGCGAATGAAAATCAACCGAATAATAAACCGAATTTGGACCATGACATGGATTACTTATCTTTTCCTATCCATGTCACATTTCATATACTATTTCATGGTATCTTTATTTTTCATTTACCTTTCATTTTATCATTTGGATCTTCATATGAAACATAATGTAGCAAAAGTATAATAATCATAAACATTTTTTTTACACATCTAAATCATGTATGTAGCAAAAACAATACTTTTACCTCATATTCACATATATGAACTATAGTCATCCATATCAATTAAAAGAAAAGAATCCTTACATTCTAATAAAAAACATGAAACAAAACGAGTCTCAAGAGTAGGATACACATTTAGTTCATTATATAATATTACAAAATCATGTAAAAGAAACTTTAAAAGTAAAAGCAAATGTATCCAATCCTTCTCTTGTTTGTCCCTTTCTTGAATCATGGCTCTTCATCTGTGATGGTTGTCAATTTTAGGTGACTTGACGACTTAATAAACGTACATGCAAACTATACCAATATAAGAGTCCAAATAACGGTACATGATTCAAAACATTGCTTGCATGTAATTATTTTAAATTCTAAACATGGATTCAATAGATGTTAACACTAACATATCGGTTCATGGATGATGATTTTCAAATAAGAGTCAAAAGCCATGAATCCTGAATAATAAAGATTCAACATTTTAATAGAGATAACAGTATCACATTTACTTGTTAACATTTACATAATTCAATCACTATATTCGACCTTTCATATAGATTCATATCACTTGTCATTAATTACTCATTTATATATTAATGAGTTCAATATTCCATGATTTGATGATTCAATAATCAATGTTCAAATGATTCGATATTTTAATAGACATAGTTCAATGGTTCAATATTTTGATAATTTTATAAGTTAATTAACATGACAATCTTACCATCAATGCGACCCAATAGTAGGTCCTAAAACGATGTTCAAAATAAATGCAATGAGTCAATGTGTCAAAACAATATTTAAAGAGGTTTAAAGGGTTTAATACAATAGATGGTTCAATATTCATTGTTGCGACGCAATGGGAGGCACCAAAACTATGTTCAAAGAGGTTAAATGGTTCAAAATTAAATGATTCATAAGTTCAATGCATCAAAGACCAGTAAAGTTTTGCCTCATTTTGACCCAGGGTTAAGTCTCTTCCTTGTTTAGACCTAAGCTTAAGTCCCTTTCTTGTTTAGACCCAATGTTAAGTCTTTTCCTTGTTTAGACCCAAGGTTAACTCATTTCCTTGTTTAGACCCAAGGTTAACTCATCAACTATAATTTAGTCAAAGATTCAAAGAGTCAAATGAGTTCAACACAATACGATACAAAATCAATAGGTTCTAATGACGATGAAATATTTTTCCATTGTTACGACCCAATGGAAGGTCCTGAATATTTAATGAGGTTCAAAGGATTCGATACAATAATCATATGAGATGGATCAAATGATATCAATACACAAATGAAGAAACTCTCATGATATGACAAGGAAAACTATGATTCAATAACAATTCGATAATTTTTTAATACAAGAAGTACTGTCTATGACTATTCAATTAGTTCAATAAGTATTCAATTATGTTTATAATTCATTATGTTAGTCATGTATAAATCTTGCCAGTGTATAGTGTTCACATTATATTCGATCCATAAGAGCAACTCTAGCTTAATCATAGTCATAAATTGATCAATATCGTAAGTCTTAATTCATAAGATAATTTCATATGTTCTAATCATTAATTCAATAAATATTCGATTTTAATAATTCAAAATTCACAAGTTTAGATCATACCTCTTCATTTAGATCATAGGAATTCGGATTTTCATAGTTTAAAAGATCTTTTATCACATGAGATCTTCAATTAGTTCAAAGGAATCAAAATCATTTATCAGTTAATTGTTTATTGTAATTCTCACAAGAATTCGGGGTTCAAATCATATTTGGATTCAATGATAATCATTCTTTCATGTTCAATTTCAATGTAGATCAAAGGATTTCATGTAATTTTATAGAATTCAAATGAGATTCACATAGAACTTACATAATTTAGTTCACTTTAGAGATTTCATGAAGATTCATATCAAACAATTATAGATCTATGCCAATTACATGTTTAAACATGAAAATTCCAACAAAACTTAATAGATCTATTAATAAAAATAGAAGATGAATTAAAAAACTTCCATAGATTTACCAAATGATGAGTTTCACAATTAAAGTTCACAGAAAATAGAATATCTAGCAATGATGGAGAAGAGAAAAATGTGCATAGTTTACAAGTATACTTACAAGGTAGCAAATCAACTAATAATCGAGAAAATGGAAGGTGCATAGTTAACATGTATACTTACATAAGTTTTTTCTTCTTTAGATCTACTTTCTCTCTCTAGATTTCCCCTTCAATTCAACTCCAAAACTTAGATCTCTACAATATGTTAGATCATTTACCAAAAGAATCATGAATTTTCATTGAATTTCCCAATCATAGCTTTTTTTCACCATGGATGAGTAAGAACTTACCAAATTGGGAGTTTCTCTCTCTATTTTTCCCAAAAATTTTCTTTTTTTTTATCTTATTTCTCCCTTTCTTTGTTTTTAGATTCAAATGAGGTGTAATTTAAGTATAAATTTTATCATTTAATATTATTCTATGATTCTAGAAGTTTCTTCACGTGTTAGACATGCTTTTGGGTGAAAAAATTGCCAAAAATTATAAAATTTTGAATTTTTTAGTTTTTCTCACCAATGATGATCATTAGGTCTCAATGACTGGTGAGACAGAGATTTTCCCATCATTTTGGCCTCCTGGTTAGCAATGACCGATCATTTTTTTTTCTTAAATGACTGATCATTCGTATGGTCACTCATAAAGAAAAATCTCAGTTTTCTCTAGCTTAGACACCTCTTATGAAAACGGTCATAACTTCTTCTAAAAAACTCAGATTTATGTATTTTTTGAAGCATTAAAAAGTAGACATATAGAGCTTTCCAATGATATATGCTTTGCACTATAATTATTTGGTATTAATATAGGTGTGCCTATGAAGTTACCCAAATTACGTTCTTAGGACAACTTTAGAATTTGACAAGTTCATGACTCATCTTCGTTTCCCTCACTTTTAATTCATCCTATTGGGTCCCAAACACTACAATATACTTTCTAAAAATGTTAAAAGATAATTTTACCCTTTTAATGCACTTTGGGTACACCTAGAACAAAATAGCCCAACAAATAGCCCAAAATGTGGTTAGGCACTTAGACAAGTCTCTGTTTGGGTCAGGTATCATGAACCAACCCATCCATTGACACTTAACCATGCCAACAAATTTCAACTTTAACGAATCCACAGACCTTGTGGCACACTTGCATCATTACCAGTAAATGATGACCCTAGAACAACACAATGATGCACTCATGTACAAGGTCTTCCCTTTTAGTCTACAAGGGATAGCTTTGGAATCTTTCCATAAGCTATCACCCTCCAGCATCCACAACTGTAGTCAATTCTGTATCATTTTCATCACATACTTTAGGCATGGCCATCCACAAAAGAAGGACATTGATGCTCTCTTTAACATGACAAAAGAGAGAAAAGAGCCACTAAGGGAGTACACTTGAAGCTTCTAGATAGAGATGCTTCACATCTAAGGCTGCTATGAGAGAACAACAACAATCACTTATAAGAGAGGCCTCCTACCTTCTAGCCGATTACATCCGTCTCTCACCAAGACACCCGCTAAAGACATGGTTAACCTTCTAGCCAGAGTCAAGAAATATGTGAAACTATAAGATGAAGTTGCAGCCATGGGACTGTAGTGATTGATACCCCCCACAGACCTTTGGTCCAAACTCAACCGTCCAAGAAATAGGATGGAAATGGCTCTAACAAGAGGAGGATGGGAGACAAGTGGGCAAACGACTTCACACCAATTAATACTCCAATCCAAACAACCATGTCATGCATAAAGCATGAGGCATACTTGAAGTGGCCCAAGGCGATGAAGGGTGATCCTAACATGAGAGATAAATCAAAGCATTGTGCCTATTACAAGGTAAACGGGTACAAGATTAAAGAATACAGGTCCCTCCGACTACTATTGGAAGACCTCATCAAGTGAAGATACCCTAAAGCTTACATTGCGAATAACAACCCCCGAGGGTCACACAAATTAAGGGAGGAGAGGCCTCCCCCAAGGGTAGGTAGCTAATGCTTAGCAATAGCAAGTCACAACTCTTGACATCCACACTATCCATGGAGGGCCCAAAAGGAAAGGAATGATAAAATCAGCCCTACGAAGACATCATCAAAGGGCTACCCAAGTAAAACATGTGTTTCACATATTTCAAGCAGCCTAGTTGATGCCAAAATCAGACCTAATGGAGCAATAAGGTCTGGTCACATTCTTAGATCAGGATTTAAAAGGATTGCACTATCCCCACATGGATTCTCTCCTCATCTCTCTGAATATCTCCAACGTTGAAGTAAGAAGAATGATGGTAGATACTGGTAGCTCAACAGAGATATTGTTCACCCCAGCATTCCATTAAATGAATTTTGAAAAGTCATATTTGGAACCTTGTTCCTTCCTGCTGGTCGGTTTTGATGGCCAAGCCACATTCACACTGGGAAAAATAAAGTTACCCATTTCGCTTGGGCCTATCATAATGATGATCGACTTTTTGATCGTGGAAGCACCTTTTCCCTATAATGCCATTCTTGGAAGAGGGTAGATCCATAAGATGAAGGCAATGCCACCCACATATCATTAGTGTTTGCGGCTCCCAACAACGAAAGGGCATATGGAATTCAGAGGGGATCAAGCACTTACTAGGAAGTGTTATGCACTCGCCATGAGGATCGAAGAATAGCTGTCAAAAATTACGGACCAATAGTAACTATAGCCTGGACTTCAAGCAACACTTAATGGGCTTTAGGGTTCATAAGCTTCTATAATGGAATATCTTTAGTCAATATTACTAGATCTAAAAAAACCAGATCATATCACTCAAATTAGAGCTTGTTAGTCCCAGTAGACTGAGGAGCACCTTATCCAATTTTTGAGAGAGAACAAAGACGACTTTGTGTACTACCCGAAAGATATGCCATGGATTGACCCTGAGGTGATGACTCACAAATTAAATGTTGATCCAACCTATCCTTCGGTCAAGCAGAAGTAAATGAGGTTCACCCCATAACATAACCTCGTCATCAAAGAAGAAGTTGAAAATTTGTTACAAGCCAAGTCAATTTAGGAAATAATGTACCCAGAGTGGTTAGCAAACTTGGTCGTCGTCCCAAAGAAGAATGAGAAATGGAGGGTCTATGTAGACTTCACCAACCTCAACAAAGCTTTCCCCAGGGATAGATTTTCATTACCTAAAATTGATTAACCAGATGACCATCTAGCCCTACGAATAAGGAAGTTCCAACGTTAGGAAGACAAAGTACGAGAACTATCATTCAATTGACCATTTAGCTATATGAATAAGGAGCTTTTCATAAATGGAGCCTTGAATTCAAACAACGAAGCATAATATGAGGCTATCTTGGCCGGGTTATGGGTAATCCATCAGCTTGGAGCATAATTACTTATCATTCATAACGACTCCCAATTGGTAGTCAAACAAGCATAAGGAAAATATGCTGCCAAAGACCTTATAATGGACTCCTACCTGGAGAAGATGCAGGAGAAATTGAAAAGTTTCCAAAAACAAAGATCAAATAACTCCCATGAGAATTAAACAGTCATGCTAATGCACTAGAAAACCTAGCCTTAGTAGTCAAAGGAGGAGGTGAGCAGACTATCCCAGTAGAGTACCTACTTGAACCAAGCATTTCTCAAAAGGAGAAGGAAGCCCAAGTTGAGAAAAGAGTCAAAACCCAGCTGGATGGATTCCATCATCCAATACTTACATCATGGAAAAGAGCCTAATAGAAGTAATGAGGCTAGAAAACTGTGACAAAAAGTAGCGAGGTATATCCTAATGGATGGTCAACTCTACAGGAGATCATATTTGGGCCCTTACCTGAAATGTTTGGGGCTCGAACAAGATGAGTACATCTTAACAAAGATCCATGAAGGAGTATGCGACAACCATGCCGGAGGGAGGTCTCTAGCCCACAAAGCCATTACCCAGGGGTACTACTAGACCTACATAAAAAAGATGCCCAATGGTTCGTCATCAAGTATGAAAAATTCCAAAAGGTTTATGCCCTTGACACATCAATCTATTAAAGAGTTAAAGCCTCTCACTAATCCATGGCCATTTGCATAATGGGGACTGGATGTTGTTAGGCCTTTGCCAAAAGCCCCAGGTTAAAAGAAATACCTCCTAGTAGCCACAAACTACTTCATTAAGTGGATAGAGGTAGAGGCTTACGCCCAAGTAAGAGAGTTAAAACTTACAAATTTTATTTGGAAGCATATCATTTATAGATTTAGAATCCTTAGGGCGTTGGTCACCAATAATGGCTAACCTTCCAAGGGAAGCCAATTCAAAAGTTTCTACAAGGAACTCAACATTTACAACCACTATTCAACTCTAAGGTACCCGCAGGCTAATGGATAGGTTGAGGCTTCTAATAAAACCATTGTCGAGAACCTGAAGAAAAGGCTAGAAGAAGTGAAAGGAAGGTAGACAAAGGAATTACAAGGAGTTCTTTGGGCCTATAGAACTACTAGGTGTAACGACCCAAACTTCATAACTTTATTTAGGCATGAATCCGGGTCTCTACTAACCAAATCCATATTTAAATCATTATAATTTTTAACCTTTTTTCCATAACCGTAGATTTAATATAATATGCGTAGTGAAATAAGAATAATCTATCACTAACATCATAATCTTAAAGGTGTAGTGAAAATAAACCATAAACGTAAACCATCTATAAAACTAGTCTTTCATCCTTATAATTGAAACATGAAATTTTAATTCTTAAGTACATAACCTTGAGCTTAATACAACCTCATAATAATGTCAAATAAAACTAAAGTCTATAGCGAATTGAAAGTAGTTAAAAGAAAACAGTTGCCACATGCCTTCCTTCTAACTTCTAGGCACTCCAATGGCATACTTGCACTAAACCTCCCTTGGAAAAATGGTGTGGATGGGCGAGATCCACAGCTCGTAACTTGGTGCATAAAACCTACTACGGAACTGAATGGGTGAAGCATGAATCTTTCAAATGGGCCAATCCCTGAAGGTGGGGTCCTTATAGGGGTGAATATTTGCCTCCTGAAATAGGACAATACGGTCATCTTGTACAAGCTTAATGCCTGAATTTAATTCAGAGTAAATTCAGGCGTTGGATTCTGAAATTAGCAACAAGCCTTGGGTTTTGGGCCACACTTATGGGGGACAAGGGTGGGTTTCTCCTGTGTCTCTGGACTAACCTTAGGTCATAGATAGAACTTTGATAATTTTTGAAAAAACCATGTTTTTTAACACAATCTTAATGCCTGAAATCCACTGCAACGCCTGAAATTAAATTCAGACGTTGAAAGAGAAATCAGGGCCCACAGAGGTGCTTGAGCACATGGTTAGACTTCATAGGGTTATGCTAGCCGGTGAACAGGTTTGGGGAAATAAGGGTTCCCTAGGGTGGGTTCCAGATCTTAATGCCTGAATTTACCTTTAAGGTCTGTTTGTCCAACGCCTGAATTTTATTTCCATAAAATTCAAGCGTTAGTTACTGGAAGCAAATCCAATAACTGAATTTCTTGAATTTTGAGCCCCTAAGGATTTTTTTAAAATTCTAAAATTATAGATAGAGAAAGGCATATTATAGATGAACAACGTATATGAAATTGGGCTTAAGATCATGTTTACAAAAATCATACAAAAATGCATAATATATTAGCTATTGGTGCAAAGATACACCTCCAGATTGGCCCCTTTGAAAGATTCATGCTTCACCCATTTGTTCCATAGTAGGTTTTATGTACCTACTTATGAGCTATGAATCTTGCCCATCCTACCATTTTTCTAGGGGAGGTTTAGTGCAAGTATGCTGTTGGAGTGCCTAAAGGTCAGAAGGAAGGCATGTAGCAACTGTTTTCTTTTAGCTGCTTCCAGTTCGCTATAGACTTTACTTTTATTTGACGTTATTATGAGGTTGTATTAAGCTCGAGGTCATGCACTTAAGAATTAAAATTTCATGTTTCAATTATAAGGATGGAAGACTAGTTTTATAGATGGTTTACATTTATAGTTTATTTCCACTACACCTTTAAGATTATGATGTTAGTGATAGATTATTTTTATTTCGCTGCGCATATTATATTAAATCTATGGTTATGACAAAAGGTTAAAATTTATAGTGATTTGAATATGGATTTGGTTAGTAGCGACCTGGATTCATGCCTAAATAAGGTTATAAAGTTTGGGTCGTTACACCTAGTGGTTCTATAGGGCAAAAGAACTCCTTGTAATTCCTTTGTCTACCTTCCTTTTGCTTCTTCCAGCCTTTTCTTTAGGTTGTCTAAGAGGGTTTTATTCGAAGCCTCAACCTATCCATTAGCCTACGGGTACCTTAGAGTTGAATAGTGGTTGCGAATGTTGAGTTCCTTGCAAAAACTTTTGAATTGGCTTCCTTTGAAAGGTTGGCCATTATTGGTGACTAATGGCCCTAAGGATTCCAAATTTATAAATGATATGCTTCCAAATAAAATTTTTGAGTTCTGACTCTTTTACTTGGGCGTAAGCCTCTACCTCTATCCACTTAGTGATGTAGTTTGTGGCTACTAGGAGGTATTGCTTTCGACTTGGGGCTTTTGGCAAAGGCCCAACAACTTCCAGTCCCCATTATGCAAAAGGCCATGGACTAGTGAGAGGCTTCAACTCTTTGGTAGATTGATGTGTCAAGGGCATAAACCTTTGGAATTTTTCATACTTTATGATGAACCATTGGGCATATTTTTTTATGTAGGTCTAGTAGTACCCTTGGGTAATGGCATTGTGGGATAGAGACCTCCCTCCGACTTAGTTACTGATCCAGTCGGCACTTAACGCCTGAAAATTCAAGTGTTAAGCCTGTGTTAAATAATCAGATTGTCCTCTTCTGGGGGTATATCTTTGCACCAATAAATACAGGTCCCCTAGGGTCGCATAGTGTGACCCTAGAGAACACCCTTTGTCCTTATCTGAGGGTCCCACAACACTGGGACCAATAAAAGCATCCAAACAAACAAGGTTAAAATGATGATCTGATCAGCCTCCAATTCTTGAATTTCACCCTGAATTAAATTTTGGTGTTAAGCCAGAAACATAGAAAAATACAAATGTTTCTCATTTCTTACCTTTAGTGCCAGGGTTAACTCCAACCCTAAAACCAATAAACGAACAATTTAGAGGGGTCCACTATCCCTCTAAAAGTCATAAACCCGAGGGGTCCCTCTTGTTAATTAATGCCTTAATCTAAAAAGATAAGTTTTTGACTTTTCTAGAAGCTAATGCTTGAATTTTCCCTAGATTAAATACAAGCGTTGAAAGCAAATTTAGGCATTAAGCCTACATAAAATATAGAAAACTACATTCTTTAATTTCTTTTGCAAGCATGGAATTTATGGCATTCTTAAGCAAGTATAAGATAGAAGAAGCCACCCTAAAAGGTGGGTATTTGGGGTGCCTAACACCTTCCCCAAATGCGACTAAACAACTTACACATTATCTCAAGAAAGTAGACCAGTCTTAGGAGTTAAACCAATAAACCTTCATGTTTAGACTTATCATCTTCCCCCAATGAAGAGATCCTATATCCAATTTTGTTGGTTAACCCCGAGTTGGTGGCGACTCCTACAAAAGCCTAACCCTTCAGGAAAATGTTAACAATCCTCATGTGTCAAAGAGTGAGCCAAAAAACCACGGACAGGCGGGGGAACCTGAACCCCCTTGGACCTTAATGTCCACAAAATGGCGACTCCATTGGGGATGTTTGATCTCTAAACATATAATTGTTTAAACTACCATAAATACATGCTTTGATTTTTTTTTTTTATTGTTTATATGGTTTCTTTCACATGTCTACATCGCTTTCGATTAGATCTAAGGCACTCCATTAGTTAGCAAGTTTAACATTAATCAAATTTGTATGCTTAGGATAGAAAACATGCTCATTTTAGATCTAGGACAACTTGAATTAGTTAGTAAGGCTAAATTCCCCCACTTTCAGGTAGAGTTTCTTAGGATACACTAAATAGATTAGAGGTTTATCTTTAGGAATTGATTATTTAAACCATTATTGTGTGCTTGCATGATTGATTAACAGAACCAAGAATTCATTTTCAATTTTTTTAATCCAAACTTATTTTTTTAGATAACTTAGGGTGAATTTTATCTTCTTATCTAAATTTGGATACATCTCATGTAACGATCCCGAAATTCGCTACCTTATTTAGGTGTGAAACCTGGTTGCTACTAAACCTGATTCATATAAAAGTGACTATAAATTTAAGCTTTTTTACCTGAATGTGTGATCTTTATGAAATACTTAACTTTAACCTTAAAACAACATAAACAGTGGAATCATAAACTACACATCTAACCATAATCTTAAGGGTGCAACAGAAATAAACTAAAATAAATAAATAAACTACCATGTTACTAATCTTCCATCGTTATATCACACATATAAAACTACAAGTCCCAAGTCAAACTTTAATCTCAAAACAAATCATGATAATGTCTAATACAAGGTACAAGTCTAAATTGGACTGAAACAACTAAAAGGAAAAACATCAGCTTCATGCTTCATCGTTGGCCTAAAGGTACTCCAAAAAGGCGCACTTGCACTAAAACTCTCCTATAATAAAAATGGTATGGATGGGTGAGATCCACGACTCGTAAGTTGGTACACAAAACTTACCACAGAAATTAGACAGGTAAAGCATGAATCTTTTAGTATAAAAATACTGACTACATCTCCATATAAAACACATATCATTCTCTAGCGTGTATGCCTGTGCTAGTGTACATATATCATCTACAAAACATCATAAGATCTATACATTCATCATCATGGTTCATTATGTAAAAATTAGGCATGACAATATACATGATTACATGGTATTCTTTTAATGTCTACACAAGGAAATATGCATGATCTTACACATGACATTCTTCTAACATCTACATATGACAATATACATGATTTTACATACTCATGACATTCTTCTCATATC
>JAOXJP010020949.1:0-17297 GCA_025762735.1 Platanus orientalis | reverse complement strand
CCACATAAACTTGTTCAATGTGAAACTGAATTACTAAGTTTAATACATATAGATTTAGGTGATTTAAAAAATACTATGACTAGATGTGGTAAATAGTACTATATAATTTTTTTAGATGATTTTTCTAGGTTCACAAAAATTTATTTACTTAGAAAAAAAGAATAAAACATTTGATATGTTATAAAATACAAAACTGAAACAAAAAATCAATTAGATAGAAAAATAAAAAAACTAAAGTCAGACATGGGAGGAGAATATGAGTCAAATCCCTTTAATGAGCATTGTGAACAACATGAAATAATACATGAAACAACAACACCTCATTCCCCTTAACAAAATGGCATAGCAAAGAGAAAAAACAGATTCCTTAAAAAATTGATGAATTGCTTATTAAACAGTTTTAGCTTACCACCTAATATGTGGGGAGAAGCTAAAGTCCTTACATGCTATATACAAAACAAAACACCCCATAAGAAAACTGGGAAAACACCCTTTGAACTTTTGCTCAAACGAACACTGATTATAAAACATTTGAAGGTGTGAGGATATTTAGCAAATGTTGGTTTACCAAAAACCAGGAAAAGAAAAATTGGTCCTAAGACTACTGATTGTGTTTTTATAGGCTATGCTAAACATAACGCCAGCTTATAGATTTATGGTGATGAAATTTGAAAATAATATTTTAGAGCCAAATACCATAATAAAATCCTGAGATACTGAATTTTTAGAAAATGTATTTCCATTAAAAAGGTTAAATAGAAATGAATTAAACATAAGTAAAAAAAATATAAATGTTGAAAATAAGGTATTAGATAATATAAGTGAAAAAATTACAGAAAAAGAAGAAACTAGAAGAGGAAAAAGAATAAAAAAGACAAAGGACTTTGGAGATACACTACCCACTAGCTTATCTAATAGACAATGATCCTAAGACATACAAAGAGACTATAACATCTCTAGATTCATCTATTTTTAGAGAAGCCATACAAAATGAATTAGATTCAATTCTACAAAATTATACCTGGGAATTGGTTAATCTTCCAACTAAAACCACACCAATAGGTTGCAAATAGGTTAGGAAAAAACTAAAAGCAGATGGAACAATAGACAAGTTCAAGGCAATATTAGTTGTCTTAGGATACAAACAAAAGAAGTGAATTGACTATTTCGACACATTCTCACCTATAACAAGAATAGCCACTATTAGAACTTTAATAGCGATAGCCTCAATTTATATATTAGTTATCCATCAAATGGAAGTTAAGACAACCTTCTTAAATGGAGATTTAGAAGAGAAAATATGCATGAAACAACCAGAAGGTTTTGCAGCTCCGGGAAAAGAAAAAAAAGTTTGTAAATTAATTAAATCTCTTTACAGTTTAAAACAAGCCCTTAAACAGTGACACAAAAAATTTGATAATGTACTAACAAGCAATGGGCTCTCTATAAATGAGAGTGATAGATGTGTGTATAACAAATTTGATAAAGAAGTTGGTGTATTTATGTCTTTACGTAGATGACATGCTTATCTTGGGTAACAATCTAGACATAGTAAAATCCACTAAAAGATTTTTATCTTCAAAGTTTGACATGAAAGATATGGGAGGAGCTGCTATGATTTTAGGAATAAAAATATTAAAAAACACAATGACATTACATTAACCTAATCTCATTATGTTGATAAAATCTTGAAAAAGTTTGTATATGAAAACAATAAACATGTTAAAACACCTTTTGATCCACATGCTAGATTGATAAAAAACAGAGGTGTTAGTGAATCACAAAAAAATATGCTAGTATTATTGGAACTATAATGTACGTAATGAACTGCACAAGACTAGATATTGCTTATGCAGTAAGTAAATTAAGCAGATATACTCACAACCCAAGTTATAGACATTGGACAACCCTAATTAGAGTATTAAAGTACTTAAGAGGAATAATTGACTTAGAACTACACTTTAATGGAAATCCCTCTATACTTGAAGGGTACAGTGATGCAAACTGGATATCAGATTCTAGTGATTCTAAATCCACTAGTGGATATGTATTCACGTTAGGTGGAGGTGCAGTTTCTTGGAAGTCTTCAAAGCGAACTTATAGAGCTCTCTCCACCATGGAAGCTAAATTTATAGCCTTAGAAAAGGCTAGGGTTGAAGTTGGATGGCTTCGAAACCTTTTGGCAAACATGCCTATATGGCCTAAACTAGTCTCACCGGTGTCACAGCATTGTGATAGTACAATTACAATTGCTAGAGCTGAAAATAAGACCTATAATGGAAAAAACAGACATATTCATTTAAGGCACAATGTGGTAAGACAATCTGAGATGGCATAATAGCCTTAGATTTTGTAAGGTTAGAGACGAACTTGATAGATCCTCAAACAAAGCCTTTGACTAAAAAGTTAGTGTTTAAATCATAAAGGGGGATGGGGTTAAAGCCCACCAGGTAAATAACCAGTGATGACAACCCAACCTATGTGACTGGAGATCCTAGAGAATAGGTTCAATGGGTAAAAACAAGTCACTGCAGAGTCTGTTGAGAGCACTGCCACTTGTGCTCCATCTCTATGGTGATGACAGTGTAAACTGCAATGTTTGCGGTTGAGTTTTATACTCTTAATAAGTCTATATCCTTTATAGGTGGTGTGTTTGATTTGTAATGCACACTTAATAGACTCACCTATGTGAGTGTGAAAGTGAGATTGCTTCCCATGAGAACTATGGCTAAGTTCTCTAGAGCACTCATGAAAATCCAGATAGTGCACAGGGCCAAAATGTGTCAAATCGAGAACTCTATGCAGTCTAGGGTTAAGGTTTGGATGTCATGTAAGGTTGGTTTGAATAAAAAGAACTTTGGTTCAAGTATTTCAATACACCAAAATTCTGTATATCCTATCTTGATTATCCTAAGTGTTGATTCAAGTCCAAAAGATATCAGCACCAAGGAACCTTAACTCTTAGCTTGAGTATCAGACGAAATTTTATTGAATTCGAATTATGTGGGGGAATTGTTGTATTTTTAGATATATTTAATTAAAATTTAATATAATAATAAATATAGAAATTAAAAAATATTATTAATAATAACTATAGAAATTAATGTATTAATTACAATATAATATTTAATATAAGATTTTAATTTTAATTTGATTTGTCATTATTTGACTTTTGATTTGATTTTTTTGGTTTAATGAAAGAAACCGTTTTCTATTGTTAAGAAAATGAATTAATTGATATAGTCATTTTTTGGCTATTAAAGACAAATTCTCTAGCCATTATTTGACCGTTAGAGACAAATAAATGGGCTAACCGTTTATGACTGTTGGGAGACAAATAATGGGCCATTGATAGGCTCCAACAGTTATTTGGGCTAACTTTATAAATACCCAAGAATATATGTATATTACATGTAAGTTAAAAATATATTGTTACGTTTATATTATAATTGAAGTTCGTTTGAGAAAACATTGTAGAGAGTTTGCAAGGCCTCTGTTATTATGTGCGAAATAGTAGAGACGTCACTTGAGACCGTTGAATCCTAGAACCTATCGTTTGCAACCCTTTCACATTGAAGAAAATATCTAAAAGGGGGTAAAATCAAGTTTAAGGACAATGTCCCAACCATGCCTCGGTTAACACTTCACGAATACCATTGTTCTACTTTATTTTGAAAAATCTATGAGTACGTAGTTTTATACAAATATTTTTATAATCCATTTTGTATTTGTGTTATTGTTTAGCAATCTGAGGTATTATTTTTTATAATGATAACTCTAGTCAAGAAAATGAAAAATCATCTTTTAATAAAATCTCTATCTAAATGTGGCTGTCAATTTTGAATCATTTTTTTTCTTGATAAGCATAAGCCATGTGTGCATAATGCATATATCACACTAAAGGAAGCTTCTAGTTTACTCCATATGATGGCCTCCAATGTCTTGGACACCATCCTATACACTAAATCCTGGACAGAACATCATTTCCCTTTACTAAGGGCTAAGAGCATTCATATCTAGTTATCTATTTTTTTTTTGCTTTTTGTGAAAGTTACTTTTTGTACTTTAGATAACCACTATTATAATATATCATACATCCCACTTTCTATTCTTTTACCATTCTATTTAATTATTTTTTCTTTAACAAGAGAGAGAATATGATATTGGCAACTTTTAATGAAGGTTAGATATGTGGAATAAATTTTTTTTAAGATATGCATAATGCTATCATCACTCTCTACTTTTAGAGAGTGACTGTAGCATTCTGTATATTTTTTAACATAATGTATAACCGGATGTAGGTTTTACTCTCTATTTTAGAGAAAATGCTATTTTAAAGAACTGGATGCAAATGGTTATCTATTTTTTTCTTCTATTTTGCCTCTTTAAAAAGTTACTTTATATATTTTAGATAACCACTTTTGCTATATACCATGCATCCCACCCTCTATTCTTCTATCACTTTATTTAATTATTCTTTCTTTAATAAAAGAGAGAACATGATATTAACAGCTTTCAAAGAAGGTCATACATAAGTGGAATAAAAAAAGAATTTTTAAGATTACATAATGTTACAGTCACTCTTTAACTGTAGCATTTTGTATTGTATATTTTTTTAATATAATGCATAACTGGATGTAGAGCTTTTTAGTAGATTTCAGTTTTTTTTTTTATTTTTTTTATTTTAAAGAAAACGTTATTTTAAAGAATCTGACGCAAATAGTTTTACAATACACTATATATCCTGCTATGTATTCTTCTATCATTTTATTTAATTATTCTTTCTTTAGCAAGAGAGAAAACATGATTTGATAGTTTTTAATGAAGGTCAAACATAAGTGAAATAAAAAAAGATTTTTTTAAAATATGCATAATGTTACAACCACTCTCTGCTTGTAGAGAGTGACTTCTGTAGCATTTTGTATTTTTTTTAATAGAATGCATAACCGGATGTTGGAGCTTTTTAGTGGACTTCAACTTTTTTATTCTCTATTTTAGGATAAAATTGCTATTTTAAAGAACCGGATGCAAATGCTCTAAAGCTGTTTCAAGTATTTTGGCTTCATCTCTCAGGTTGAATGTTGTGTGGATCGTCGGCCTTACCTCAGCTACGCCTTAGTCTTAAGCATATCATCCTATACTATCCTTGAAGGAGATTCTCTTTAAATCACATCTCTTCTAAATGATGATATTTTAAATTACCCTTGATCTATCAAATGCATTATCTAGGATTGTAAAGTTTATATTTCCTGATTTGAGGAAATTTAACTTTGTTAGTCATGGTTGTAACAAAGCCATTCACATGCTGGCTTTTCCACTCACTCTATTAAGCCAGTCAATTGGCATTCGTGGCCACTTTGGTTAAATTCTTTAATATATATATATATATATATATATAAACTCTAAAGATGATGGCATCATCATGATTTTTAGACTATGACGCAATATAGAAGTACAAAACAGGCATCCTAATTTAAGATTAAATTATATCTGTTGTGTATTTCTGTTAAAAATAATTGGTTCCTTCTTTTTTTCTTCGTAGAAAAATCAAGTTTTGACGGCATTGAAACAAATCAACAATCAGCTCAATTTAGTGACTGGGTCAAGGTGTCAGAGCTTGCTAGGGGTGGCAATGTTTGACACGACCTGTGAACCCGACACGACCCAACACAAAAATAAGTGAGTTAGGGTTGATCCTAAATGTGTTTCGGGTCAAAACAGGTTAACCCACTTTGACATGATTAATAAATGGGTCGGGTTAGGGTTGAGCCAAATGGTCTTGTACCCTTACCTTGACACGACAGGAACCCAACTCGTCAAGAAGAATTATCCTATAACCCGTGAACTTGACATGACCCAACACAAAAATAAGCGGGTTAGGGTTGACCCTAAACGTGTTTCGGGTCAAAACATATCAACCCACTTTGACACGATTAATAAATGGGTCAGGTTAGGGTTGAGCCAAATAGTCTTATACCCTTACCTCGACACGACATGAACCCAACACTAATTTCGGGTCAAAACAGATCAACCCGCTTTGACATGATTAAATGGGTCAGGTTAAGGTTGAACCAAATAGTCTTATACCTTTACCTCGACACGACACAAACCCAACACGAATTGCCACCCCTAGAGCTTGCTAAAATGAAAAAAAGAAATTTAATCTTAGGTATGAAAGCAATAGAGAACATCAAGTCAACGGTCTAAATATTAAATTGATTCCGTGTCATGCTAAGCCAACTGAATAATTATCAACTACCCTTTACTTTTAATTATGTAAAAACGTGAGAAAGCTGCGTTCCATGGGCATTCTTATAAAAAGATCAAATATTAATGTGCAAAGATATTTTATTAACCCATGAATTTAAAGATTCCTCTATGATTGTTCAAAACTCACTCACTTGCGTTGATTGTTAAAAGCTTCTTTTTCCACATGGAGGGTGACATACTAAGTTAATACCCATATGATATAAGACCCTTAACTACATATTTATAATTTCATTTTCCAGGTTCAATCATGCCTGGTTAGCCCAAAAACTAAAAAAGAAGAAAAAGAAAGCATAATACCTCACCTATATTTCATTTAAATAATAGCTCTCTTTGCTTTCATTTTAATTCCCTTTAAATACATAAACACAGTAATAAAATAAATATCATTACCCAAAAAAAGATGAGGGTTTGTGTCCGCCTCCTCCATTTATGTTAATCTCCGGAGGGGTCAGGGTGCCGAAAAGTGATTTACACTCTTTAGAGGGTGTGAATCACTTTTTGGCACTGATGTGCCCACCCCCCTAACCCCCAGCCGAGGTTAGCGTAAATAGGGGAGGCAGATACAATCCGCCATGCAAAAAAAGCAAAGAGGTGATAACACGTGGAGCCATTTTGAGCTAACACATTAGATTATATATCCATATATCATGTATTAACAAGATTCTAAAGCTAGGAACTCCAAAAACTGTCTTGCTACAATAGCAATGCCTGGCCTCTTATTCTAGGTCCACCCTAATCCATTATTCTAGGTCCACCCTAATCTATGGAAGTCAAAAGGCAACCCCACCCCCACCCCACCCCACAAAAAAAAATAAAAATGACACCTAATCTTAATACGCCCTTTGTCACTCGTTACTATCTAATCTCAAGTCGCCCGCTCATTAGTCATTAACAGCCACATTTGACATTGCTTAAATTACAAATAAGTGTTTTTGTATAAACACTTTTTTAAAAACATTTATTACAAGCATTTATTGAAACATTATATGTTGTTTGGTAAATATAAATTATAAACACTTCCCACTTATCATCACATTCCAAAACCCCATATATAATAGATAAATCTAATTTTTAAAAAACTTTTTATGTTCCAAAATTAATCCAATGGATGTGTTATCCAACAATCAAGATTGTCGTCACCATGTGGTACATAAGAGTGTACATGGGTTGGGTCCAGTTAAACCTTAATGAGCCTAAATAGACCTTGACTTGAGCATGACCCAACATCAACCTATATGCATCAACGGAATCCATCGGGTCTGAAGTTCTAATCAGACATTTTATAGTTAAATTTTGTATTAGGCTAAGCCAGACCGGATTTGGGTTGGCTTGATCATATACACAACCCTAATAGCATATATAAAAAATTAAAAAAAAAAGAGTAATGAATACATTCTAAAATGAGTTTTTTTGTATTAATTTATAGTAAAATGGTACTTTGATGTGTTAATTTATATTTTAAGGTTTTTGGTATTTTATAATTTATTATTAGAAGAATATCTTATTATTTAAAATAAAAGGTTATTTTTATATTTAAGGGATACTTTATTATATATTAAAAAGGTGGTTTTTTGTTTTAATTTAGAAAGTTATTTTTGATATTTTGTTATTTTTATATTAAAACAATTTCTTTCAATTTTATAATAGAATGATATATTGGATATTTTTTTATTTTATATTAGATAGTATTTTGGGTATTTTTTATATTATATTGATATTTTATCATTATACATGTGAAGATAATTTTAGTATTTCATTTTATATTAGATGGATATCTTTGACATTTTATTATATTTGGATGATTATAATTAAAGAGTATTTTTGTTATTTATAGTTTTAATAAGGGTATATTTGTCTAAATGTCATGAAATTATAAAGTACATGCACACAGTCACTCTTGTAAAACAAAAAAAGCAATAAACAGACGAGAAAAAAGCAGTTTTTATGTTTATGCTATTGTGTATATAACCAGACGATAAAAAAAGTAGTTTTCTATTTATTTGAAGCAAAAAACAGCATAAATACTTATTTTAAGGCATGGCCAACGGTCCTCAAATCTTCAATCGATCAATCTTTCTTAGGTGGTTTGGGTAAATCAATTGACCACTTATTACTCATCTGTGTTTTCGAATTTTTATAGTTTATTTTATATTAAATTTTTACGTTGGGAATCCATCCGACTTCTTCCCTCCAAGATTCCCCTTTGTTGGTTGGGGAAATCGCAGTCTGGCTTTTCTTTTAACTTCATGGCTTTTCTTTCTACAACCGTAACAAAAAGAAAAGAAATGAAAAAAAAAAAAGACTTCATCTTTCCTTCTAATACAAAGTCACTGTTAGAAATCTGGTTTCTCGACAGAGAGTCTAGTAATAGATGTTGGTTTAAGCTTCTATTATTTCTGGATTTCGCTTTGTATATATTTTCTGGGTTTTGTAGAGGGTTTAATGTTGGTGTTCTGCTAGAGATTTAACGAACTGAACTGTTATCGTTGTTGTATTTTTAGAGTTTGAAGGTTTTCTACTCTTATAAAGGGCGGATTTCTAGAGTTCTTCTACTTCTCCAAGCCCCCTATAGTAGTTCAGCTACTGTCTCTGCTTCTATGGATTCTTAAAAATGGCGGAAGGAACGAAAGTTCGACCAGTTCGGTGCCCTAAGTGCGACAATCTTCTACAAGACCTCCCAGATTGTCCTGTCTTCCAATGTAGTGGATGTGGTGCTGTTCTTCGAGGTACTCAAGTTCTCGTCATCACCTTTTCTTGCTATTCCCTTATTCTTCTTCTTTGGTTCTTTTTCTGTTTTATCAGTTTTTAATTTTTAAGAGTAGAATTCTGGTTTTATATGTTACAGCGAAAAAACAAGCGTCTGCAATTGATGGGTTGTCGGAAAAATCTGATGAAGAGAGGGTTAGAGAGGATTTTGAGAAATTGGAGAATTTCTCTGACAGTGGGAGAATTAATTTGAGTGATAACTCGGCATCAGATAGGGAGAGCGACGGGGTCGAATTTGAAGGTTGGAGAAGGGAAAGAGTCTTGTCAGAAAAATCGAGTAGTAGTTCTTCTTCTAGGAATGGAAATAGGGACCTTTTGATTGATCGTAATGGAGTCAGAGGAGTTGAAACCATGGCGTCCAGGTACGGTCATATGGGTGTTGAGAAGGAAGCTGGTTATGGTGGTAGGTACAGGAATTGTTCAAAAGCTCCGGCAGAGAACTGGGTTGTTGTGAATGATCATGAAATGAATTTTAACAGGAATGAATTAGCTAAAGCGTACATGGAGAAAGAAGTTGGTGAAATCAAACACCAATCTGCAATTACGAGTGGGTTGCGGGGATCCAGGCGAATTCCCAATGGGCTGAGTGGGGAAGGAGATGGATCGACGGCTTTTCAGAGAATTCCCAGAGCTGTGGTTAAAGGTGTCAAATTTTCAACTCCCCCTTACCCTGTTGAAGGACCTTCGACCCACCACCTGGGTTCTTCTTATGGCTGTGGGGAGCCGATTAGGAATCAGAAAAACCTGGATGGGCATAATAGGGTTGAGTGCCTTGAACAAGATCGAGCAGAGCTTATGAGAAAGCTGGAAGAGCTGAATGAAAAACTCAGTAGATCTTGTGATGTGGCAGACAAACCAATAGAAAGCTTTCCTCCTGGTCCTTATGCTGGTCATGAAACTTGGTTTCAAGAGGGTTTTCTGGGATCAAAGAGGGTTCCCAATCAGTGTTTTGTGCCAGATAAATACATCCGCCGGCCACCTTATTTTAACCATGGCAATGAATCCATTCCTTTGATGAATAGGCATGGTGTGGATATGCAGAGCTTCTATGCTCCTTCAATGGACGCACCAAATGAAGTTCCAGGTTGTGGGGATCTGTTTGGGCCCCAAATGCACAGGAGAGCTTCCAGTCAACCAACCCATCATTACTTCCATCAACCTTCTCAAGGTTACTTTTCTGGACGCTATGCGGATGTTGAATTGGATCCCATTGAATCATACCCCTATAATACCTTCTTTCACCACCCTGCATGCTCTTGTTTACATTGCTATAGCAAACATTGGCAAGTTCCCCCTCAAATCCCACCTGATGTTTTCTGCAAAAGAAGGTTCCCATATGCTCTAAACAATTCCACATTTGACCATCTTGCAGTTCCAGCTACATTTGGCCCACCGGGTTATAATCCTAGAGTTTCTAGTCCTCCATTGTATTTCCTCGAACCACATCCGCATACCAGAACACCAAGTGACCTTAAATCAGAAGTGGATGGTTTAGGTCGGGGTCATACACGAAGGGTGGAGCTAGCGAATGGAAATGGACGCCGTTGCCGTCCCATAGCTGGTGGTGCCCCATTTATAACATGCTATAATTGCTTTGAGTTGCTGCAACTGCCTAAGAAAGTTGTGCTGATAGAGAAGAACCAATGGAAAGTGCGATGTCGATCCTGCTCTACTGTAATCTCATTTACAGTTGAGAGCAAGAGCCTTGTTGTTTCTATTCCTACTGAAACCAAGCAAATTCCTCTGGAGGTTGATGGTGGGTCTGGTGAAGTGGTGAGAGAAGGTCTTTTACATTCTGATGAATATGCAGATCAGGGTAGCATGAACTCCTACTCTGATGACTATGATAATTCGGGTCACTTTAAGTCTACAGATACTGAAAATGTTTTATCAACAAAGCACCAGTGGTTGAACTTAAGTGAGAATGAGAAGATGCAGGGCCTTCTTTCTTCATCTTCCAGTCCCTCTGAGAATGAGGAGAGCTCCGGTGTGATTACACAGAGAGATGTCTCCAATTCAGGGGAGCTGCCTCTGAAAGCCAATAAGACTCCACTGCTTCCAGGTTCACCCCTTAAAGATTATTTTGATTGTTCTTCTAATAATGTGGTGGGTAGATTTGGAGAAGGAAACAGAAGTCAACGATCGGATCAGGAGGTGGTCCAGAATAAGGGTACTTTCAGACAAGATTCGGTAAAAGATGCATCAGTGGCTACTGAGATGGAAGTTTCATTCAATGAATATTCAAATACTGGGATGTCTCAGGATTCTGGTGAGCTAAGCAAAGAAGATCAACCTATGATCAGCAAGGGGCATGAATCGTTCTTTGCAGGCCTTACGAAGAAAAGTTTTAGGGACTTTTCCAGGTCTGATCAAACAATGGAAGATGACAAAATTAATGTCTTGATTAATGGGCTGCCTATACAAGATCATTTGGTTAAGAAGGCTGAAAAGAAAGCTGGACCAATTCAACCTGGACAATACTGGTAAGCATATACATTGACAATATATTCATGGCACATATCCATACATGTCTGCTTGGGTGCACCCGTGTGTATGTGTGGTAGGTGGTTAGTAGCAGTATATATATATATATATATAGGAATACTGGCATCTATCCAGCACATGTTGGATACGGCAGTTTTTTTCAGAGACTTCAGCATCCTTCATAGTTCAAAAGATTGAGCTAGTGAGCCAGATAATTTCCCATGTTGTATGGAAATTTCTAAGCTTCTCTTTGTAAGGGTGTTCACAAATAATTTTCTTTGTTGCAAGTGTGATTTTTAGAGTTTTACATTATCTTTATTTTTATTTTTTTTAGGTACTCATATTCTTTTGCTCTTTGTTCTGTCTTAACCAGGTATGATTTCCGAGCTGGATTTTGGGGTGTGATGGGTCAGCCTTGTCGTGGCATAATTCCTGTGAGATTGACTATTCCTTATACTAATATTAGTCAACTAGTATTTTGTAATAGAATTTTCTGTTCCTGAATAATTGATGAAACATGGTTATTCATCTTGCAGCCATTTATTGAAGAATTCAATTATCCCATGCCCAAAAATTGTGCTGGTGGAAATACTGGGGTTTTTGTGAATGGGAGAGAGCTCAATCAGAAAGATTTGGATTTACTTGCTGGCAGGGGACTCCCAACTGCGAGAGATAAATCTTATATCATTGAGATTTCCGGGAGAGTTCTGGATGAGGACTCTGATGAAGAGCTACAGAGCCTTGGCAAACTTGCCCCAACGTAAGTCCCAATGCACTCCTAAATAGATGATGTGTTCTTAATTGTTTCTTAAACCACAAATAAGAATTTATTTATTTCATGTATTGTTCTAATACTTTTTAATTAGTTTCTTTTGGACATTGAAGATAATGGGTTGTTTTCATGTCTTCTTAATTGAAATGCATAAATCCTCCCTCAACAGCTATCACTAGCTTTCAGATTGTTGATTGGCATTAAAGCAACAGCCGCTTCCTGTAGACTAATGCACCCTTGTCATTGCCATCAATGTTAACAACTAGATACTTTAGTGGATCCCTGCAACTTCTTGTCCACTCCCACATTATTATGGTTGTTGTTGGCTTATCTTGCCATGTCAAACCGAAAGACCTCATTATGAATCAAGCACTGTACTTAGTGACGGGTGTTGGTGTCAAACACAAATATGTGGAGTCCAACATGGTGGATCCATGAGAGGCCATTTGTGGCCTGTGTTCACGTAGTAGTTTTTCTTTAGAAAAATAAAGAAAATATAGTAGTTATAATAATCATTTTAATCATTGAATACAACAAAATCACATAAATGGGTTTCGTGCTATTTTTCTGTTAGTTCAGGTTGTATTTATTTAATTTCTTTTACCTTTCTTTTAGGGCGACTTGGCCCAACGGTAAGGCTTACCGTTAGTGTCCCTGGTGGCATGGGTTTGAGTCACGGAAACAGCCTCTCTAGAAATGGGGGTAAGGCTGAGTACATCTTGCGCTCCCCAGACCCCGTGTTAGTGGGAGCCTCGTGCATTGGGTTGCCCTTTTTTTACCTTTCTTTTTTTTCTTTCTAATTTCTTTAGTTTGACATTTGCGTCAGTTCAAAAAAAAATTTCCCGATTTTTGATTGAATTCTTTTACAAGTAAATTAATTGCTTGCTGTTATTTGTGAATTTTCTCCTTTTTTATTTTAATTTTGCTAATTGGCTTATGCTTCGGTCTTGAGTAATTCTTGTGATATACTCACATAGATGCATACTAGTTTTTTTTTTTGAATGGAAAGTGAAGATTTTATTCAAAAAAGCAAGGCAAAATATAAGAGCAAATACAAAAGAGAGGATCACCGGGTATGTGATCCCACGAAGAGAAAGACAAAGTAAAAGATAAGCAAGAAACTCCAAACCAGCAAACCACAAAACACTAATCTTCACGCCATTTAGCAAACTAGACCGACTCCTCAAATTCTGGTCATATTGAAACCCACTTAAAGAGGGTATTATAGATGAATACCAATGAGTCGCCTTGGCCTCGATACTTCTCCTCAAAGATCCTATTGTTTCTTTCCTTCCACAACCCCTAACAAATAGCCCCCGATAAAGTCCTCCAAAGGAATAGGTGGAAACTCTGAAGACCAATAATCCACAAACCTGAAATTAGCTCATTAAAGACTTTCGAAAAAATCTAAGAGACTTTAAGATGCGAAAGGAAAAAACCCCGTACCAATTTAGCCACGGAACAATGAATAAAGATGTGACTTACCGATTCCTCTTCAATCATACATAGTACACATCTATTAGCCAAATTCCAACCCCTACTCTGAAGATGATTTAGGGTTAGAATTTTTTCAGGAAGGAATTCCAAATAAAAAAGGATACTTTGGATGGGATATCAGGATTCCAAATGCCTCTATAGGGGATCCAAATCCCTGTTGTATTAGAAAACTCAACATAGAATGATTTAGAAGTGAAAGTACCCTTTTGATTAAGTTTCCAAACCCAACCATCGTTACCCTCCAGCACTGGATTTGTATTACTCAACATTTCCAACATCATGATCAACTCCCCCAATTCCCAGTCATTTGGAGCTCTTCTCTACATAGGATCCCAAATTCTCCTATAAAAATCATGACAATTCGCCACCGAAGCTTTAGGATCCATTGATAATAGTATAAATCACAGCTACAAACATATTTGTTTCTAAAACCCTTTTATTCCCCATCTTGGCTGTTCCATTAACAATCCAAGTAGCATTTTCAATCAGTGGCCTGAATGCAATTTTGTAGTTTAACTCATGAGAGATTTTTTTTTTTTTTTTTGATATCCTGAAGGAAAAACTAAAAAGGGGGCATAACAGTAGCATTACATAAGTCATGAGCCATAAGATGGTGTAGCTCCGCGGGGGGGGGGGGGGAGGAAAACGAGAAATTAAGCAATGTTTAGCCACTTCATGAGCCGAACTGTTGTAGGATCGAGGCACTGTAGAGAAAGAAATCTCTTCGAAGTGGGAGCAGTAGTAGGAGCAGTCTGCCAGGGCTAGAAAGAAGGGTCACACTTGAGACAGTTTAAAACCACCCAGGAGCTACAAGATTAAATGTTCATGCTCATGCAGGTTCCACTACCATGGGTCCCCTGTTGAAACACTGCATGCTGTAAGGAATTCACCAAATTCATACACTGGATATTGTTTCCATGTGTTGGAACTTGTGTGGTCAATTAGTATGGGAGCTTTTGATCTATCTTTTTTTCCCCCTTTCAATTGTATGTGAATTGCCATATTGATTCCATAAACAATAATTGGTAAGCAATGAACTATACTTGAAATCCAATCAACTTGTTCCATCATATTGAAGCATTTTACTTCGGAAATTTTTTAACAGAGTTGAGAGGGTAAAGCATGGATTTGGCATGCGGGTTCCAAGAGTGGCAGTGTAGATTATGACCTTAATGGGTTCATGAAGGTGTCAGCTGCCATTGATGTGAGGAAGAACCTGAAGCTGATCCATCTTGGAGACGGAAGCTCTCTGAAAAAGCTTCATTTAAAGGCGACCAATGCAAGTTTTCCTTCTTTCCATTAAAATATGGGTGAAGCAACCGTGCATCCTTGGTATGAGTCCTATGTCTCGAAGCTGTTTATTTTCATTGGGTCTGTGTTTGATTTATTGGAGATAGTCTTATTGGTAATAATGCATATCTGATACTGTTCGATGGTGCAGATGGTTTTCTCTGTATTTTATGTGTATAACACTGATATTTTTTTCCTGAATTTGTATACGTAATTGTGTATACCAAGATAAGCTTCTATTCTTCTTTCTATTGCCATTGGCTGAGAAGGTAACCTGAGGTCATGCCAAATGCCTGGTTTCTCAAACTGATGAAGAGGATCTGGCCAGACTTTAACACTCTACCAACTGCACAGCAGTATTTTTGAGATGCACATTCTGGGTAGGGGATTATACCTTGGAGATATGTACCCAAAATTAATCCTATTTGATGATCCCAACTGTCATTTTTGTATTTTCTTCACATGACAATGTACCATACTTGGTCATTATCTAAAAAGGAATTAAATATAGAATGCAGGGTCGCAATCTAAGTGCCTTCACAATAAAGCCCAGTTGAGGAACAGTCCATATCTCATCTTCCAAACAAATATAAGTACATGTCAAATGGGATTTATGCATGGTAATTTCACTCAGATTCATGGTTTTCAATCCCTCACTTCATCACTAATCTTCTTGATTTCAATTATTTTTGCCCTCATCCAGTCATCTCATTGACTCACTGTTCCACTTGATTTGATTATGATTTTCAACCTCTCATTCCCTCAAGTTTGAACCATTTCCCTTTCAAATGGAGAGGAATCCTGCCAGTTCCAATAAGCATGCTAACTACTTTGCCTTTCAAGGGTATTTTGCCAAATATACACAGGATGAGTGCGCCTGTGTTTTACCAAATACTCTTGTCTGGTGACACGTGCTGCTTTGGGACTGTTGATCATATGAAATGGAGATGATTCAAAGTTTCTCAAGATCATTTCAAATGTAGGTCTTAAGAGTTGCTTTAATTGAAGTGTCAACTGCTTTGGAAATTTCCAGTCTTTTACGCTCCAATGCCATTTTATGTTTTAATGATCTTTAAAATTTCCCAACACAACATACTTGGTTGTGCCAATGCCACCATGCTTGGGTGGCTGCATTCCTTTGGATGCGATTTGTAGTACATGATGTCTCCTGCCTCTCCTGTTGGTGTACGGATTCGATTCCAACTATATGTATGGCTGTCAAGTCATGTGGGCTCGGGCGTATTTGGTTGCCATTCTGACTAGTCTATTCATCGTTTCCCATATTGCATCTTTTCTACACGTTGTAATGTTCCCAATGAATCCTCTATGCTATTTGGGTCCTTTTTTTTTTTTTTTTAATTTTTGGATCCATTGAATAACCAAAGTTTTGGAGTTGAGATCTTTAGCATAGGGCCGGCTTTCTTTACTTATGCCCCGTACATTGTGGCATGTCTGCGTAGCCAGCGTAGGGCACGGGGCACCAAAAGATTTCCATTATTATAGTTTTTACTTCGTCTTTGATCTTGCCTAAGCCAAGACCTTGCTATGAAAAGACTTTGAATTTTATTCTAATAAGAGAATAAATAATTAATAAGCTAGAATATATGTGAACTTCATGGTAGTTAGCTTGATGACTTTGTAATGGTCGATTTTTACCAAAATGTAAGAACAAAATGAAATTTGTGCGCTTAATAAAAAAAGTTTTTTAAAAAATGTGTAATTGAAGAATTAAAGAAGGTAAATGGGACAAAAACATTAATGTGGTAGATTGAATAAATCCAATTATTTTTCTCTTGTATGTCTTTATTTCATTGAAGGGCAGCTGTTTGAAAAGGTGCTTGGTTAAGTAGCTTGTTGGCCTTAAAAGCCCTTTAGGAGTAGAAAAGAACTCCCTAAACATAGGATGAAGCCAATCGGTAAGCTATTTTGTATGGGATTGAAATATTCATAATTAACTTATGGCTGTAAGAAAATCACCCCTTATAAGTCTGTCTTCATGAAGGTGGTTTCTGCATGAGAAAAAAAATTAGGTGAGAACGAATCTTGTGAGAACTGTGAAAACGGCATCAGGTTGTGGACATATCAGTGCCGAAAAGTGATAAAAACCCCCCAAAAAGTGTAAATCACTTTTCGGTACTAGTGCGTCAGCCCCTCTGGTGCTGTTTGCACAGTTCTCACAAGATTCGTTTGCACATAATCCAAGCCCGATGATGATAGT
>JAOXJP010020938.1:0-17200 GCA_025762735.1 Platanus orientalis | reverse complement strand
GGGATTTTTACATCTAATTTCTTATTCAATCTTTTTTTTTTTTTAATGAGAGAACTTTTATTCACAAAAGAAGGGAAAAGAGCAGGAAAAAATGCAGGGAACAAGAAATCCCCATATTCAGTCTCTATTCCTTTTTTACCTTGCATAAGCAAAATAGGATCTAGAGTTGTGATAGAACTCAATATTCAACAAGCCATGGGTTTGACCCCCACGTTGGGAGAAAACGCATCAAGATTTAAGGTAAAGTGGACATTCATTTTTATCATATATTACTTGATTTTCATTGTATATCTTGATATACTCGAGACTAACATAAGAGTCGACAAGTTCCTCAATTTCCTTCCAGGTGGGAAACAAGAGAGCTGTATAGAAATACTAATTCCTTCAGAAAAAAACATGTTTCTTGGCCACATCCCAAGCACTTTTAGGTGTTTCCTTATGTGTTTTCCTATCTCCCCAATGTTTCCTTGCATGTTTTCCACCATTGTTTCTATTACAGAAATGTGTTACCCCAGTAACAAGGACAACTTTCCACGGGATTCCAGTTCCACTGGAAATGATTTTCCAAGTAACTATGATCTATAAATCTTAATATCTTACTTCACACCTTCACCTTTTATGTATTACTACCAAGAGATCTTGCAGTACAAAGAGGCATACTATCTGAGAATCCATAACACAATTGAGAACACTCATACTCCTAAAAGAAGTCAAAAAGGGCAGTAACTCGTACTGCAGTGATTGGACAAGTCATGGGACAAGGAAAACTTTCAAGTTTCAAGCATGGAAAACCCAATCATTCTTTCAATAAAAGTACAAGTTCTGTAGATCTTAAAACGCATCTCACATTCACTACCACAATGTGGATTGAAAAGAAACAGTGCTATAATATATTATGCTTATCTGATGCCCACCTTGATGTGGTTTGTTGATGATATAGTTTTGATTGACAAAACAAGAGAGTGGGTAAATGCCAAGTTAGAACTGTTGGAGGATGCTTTAGATCAAAAGGTTTTAAAAATAACTAAGACAGAATATGCAGAATGCAATTTAAGTAAAAATAAGAGAGAAACAAGGGAGTAGTTCAGAATATAGCCAAGAGATACTCCCACGCGACCATTTCTTCTATCTTGGTTTGATCACCCATAAGGAGGGAGAAGAGAATATTGGACATAGAAGTATGGTGGGGTGGGTGAAGCCAAGATGTGCTTCTGAAGTGTTGTGTGATCAAAGCATACCAATAAAAATTGAAAGGGGGAGTTCATAAAATGGCTGTAAGACCAACCATGGTTATGGAGCAGATCGCTGGGCAACTACGAAACAGTATATACATAGAATAAGTGTAACTAAGATGCAGATGATGAGAATGTATAAGCCACAAGAATAGAAAGGATAGAACTAGAAATGAAGACATTGGTGGAACATAAGAGTAGCACCAGACAAAATTAAGAAAAGTTGACTAAAATAGTTAGGACATGTGCAACAAAGACCAATGACTGCACCATTGAGAAGAAGTGATATGGTGCAAGTTAAAGCCTAGTAGAAGGCTCTCAAAGGACAAGAGCACCAAAATGAGCGTGGGTCAAGGTATGGAGAACATGCATGATGTCTTAAGATTTAATGGAAGATATGGCCCTTGACAAAGTGGAATGGTAAAACAGAATTCCTGTAGCTCATAGCAAAGAGTTGGGATAAGGCTTTGTTGATCTAGGTTTAATTTAACAATAAAATAGAAAAAATCACTTACGTTTGTGAAGAGGAAAAGAAGGCATTGCTATCTCAATAGTCTATAAAGAATAATACAAGACACGTTGAAAAGCCCATGAGTTTTGGAAATAATTTGAGCAAAATTCCATTGACAACAAGGACCTTAACCTTTGAATCTATAAGGAAATTGAATTTCTTTATTCAAAAAGGGTGTCTTCCATTCCAAACAGAGATAAGTTCTTCATTTTGAATAAGAATCATTGAATGTGTCTCCCAATATTGTAAACTCAACCATGGAGGTAAATCAACATCTCAAACCCCATGAAAGAAAACCATTGCCTTAACTACCAAAGCTTGTAGGCAACTTTAACATATTTCACCATTACAAGCCAACACATAGCCTGTGTTGTAAGAGCATTAGTATTTCATATATGTTCTGTTTGCCCTTCATTTTTTTGGTAGAATGTTTGTTCCTCATTTGAAGACAATGCTAATGGTGAGATTTAAATGATCTTCCATATAGATTAGATAGTTCACATGATCACCTTCACATTTTTCTGTTCGTTGATTGTAACCAGACAAGTTCCCAGGCCAAGAGACATTCTTTAGTATAAAGAAATATGGAATAATATTTTCTGTTCTTTTTTTCTTTTTTTTTGGGTAAGAAAAATAATACCATATTCCATAAGCAGGGTTGAAGAAACCCCAGATGAGCATATAAGATTAAACTAAAAAGATGTACAAAAAGTAAAAGAAACCACCAATAAACTTTAAAAACCCAAAACCCCAAACTACCAACAACCAATCATTTTGGTGATATCTTGACGGGTGGAAAAAATAAGACACATGACTGATGGCAAACTTAAGTGCAAAACATAAGTATAGGACCATGGCTAAGAAAAACTCTAGTGCTGTCCAAAAAATTCTCGAGTGCTAACTGTAGATGTATAGCCTCATGCATTGAACCAATCAAGCTACAACCTGCACTCCCTGAATTCCAATAAATTCTTGGTATGGAATGGCCAAAACGCTGATTAATACTGTCAATTTATTAGGGAAAAATATAGATCTTTGTGTGTTAAGTCTATCAATTCATTGTAAAAGGTACTATACTAACGGGCTCACTGGTTCAAAGAGTAGCAAAAGAAGTCCTAGGATAATGTAGAGAGAAAGGGAAATTATCTAAAGAAGCTTGGTGGTGGAATGATACAGTTCAAAGAGTCATTAGAGTAAAGAGGTCCTATTACAAGGCTAGACAAAATAGTAGGAGCGAGAAAATTTAGAAAGGTATAAAATTGCTGGAAAAGAAGCTTAGAAAGCAATAAATGATGCTCAATTTAAGGCGTCTAATGACCTTTATTGTAAGTTAGGTACTAAAGAAGGTGAGAAAAATACTTACAACTTGCTAGAATGAAGAAAAAGGAACATAGATACCTTGATCATGTTAGATGCATTAAGAGTGAGAATTAAAGAGTCTTAGTGAAAGATGAGAAAATTGAAAGGTGGAGTTGAATTATAAAATGAGGACCATGAAAGAAATATATATTAAAGAGGAATCAGTAGCACCAATGAGATCAGAGAACACAGGTATTTTGTACAATTAGGGGGTCTAGAGTTAAAGAAGCTTTGGGAAAAATAAAGACAAAAGCTTTATGACCAGACAGTATCCTAATTGAGGTTTGAAAATGCAATGGAGATTATGCCTTAATGTTGGTTAAATAAAATGATCAACAAGATATTTAGAACTAATAAAGAGAAAGTATCATGGTGGCCTTTAACAAGAACAAGGCAAACATTCAAAGGTGCACCAATTATCGTGAGAAAGAGTGATTGAGCACTAAGTCATGAAACTAGAGTATCAAAAAATTAGTTTGGACTAATGCAGGGAATCAATTATTAAAGCTATTTTCTTACTTAGGAGGTTGATGGAAATGTTTAGCGAGAAGAAGAAAATTTTCACATGGTCTCTGTCGACTTAGAGAAAGCATATGATAGGGTAGAGGTCATTTGGGGCATTCTGGAAAGAAAGGAATCTCAATTAGATATATTGGCATGGTTAAGGATATGTTTAGTGGAGCAAAAACTAGTGTAAAAACTAGGGAAGAGACAAGGCATTGTACGTTCACACCAAGAGTCCACATTGGGTTCTTTTTATTGGTTATGGATCAGTTAACTTCGGATATCAAGGAGAGGTTCCCTTGTTTATGTTGAAGTATGTTAAACAACAGGGTAAAATACGTATGAGGAAAGATTTGTCTTTATGTATTATATGACTGATATGAGAGTTTCTATGAACTTTTATGGGTATGGATGGTATATTACATTCATTCCTTTATATGTATAATACATACAGCCGTATGAGAGGGGATACTCATACGATTTTCACTCTAACTCTACAATCTACTCTTCTTCTTTCCTACTTTATACTGCAGATTATATATATATATATATATATATAGCGAGCGAGAGAGAGAGAGAGAGAGAGAGAGAGAGAGAGAGAGAGAGAGAGAGAGAAACTACTTGATATCAAAGCAGTCAACCTGGAGCAAGGGGATACCTAATGCTGTAGGTCCTAGGGCTGAACAGCCACAGGCAGGTCAGTATACAATGTTGAATGATTCTGTTGTATCTTGATTTTACACAATTTACTCAGATGATTCAAGTGGTGATTGGGTTGAAACCAGATTTTTGTAAGGTTTTTTATTGAAAAAAGATATTGAATTTCCTGTTTTGGGATATCACTGTGTGTGATTGATTTCGAGTATTTTGGGGTGATTATTATTTTTGTTTTATCTTTATATTATTAGAAGAGTAAACTGCAAAAAACCACATGAAGATTTAAGACAAATTGCTCAGACTTATTCTCAAGGGAAGATTTGTGTGCGGGTCTATCAGTTGAATCAGAAAATTGTTCATCTCTGTCAGGGAGAAAAAGGTCTTGGGAGTTATTTTGCTGCTTTAAGAAGCATGTGGGAGGAACTTGATCACTATGAAATGTTCAAACCTGCATGACAGAAAATGCTATGGCCTATAAAAGTAAGGTTGAAAGAACCCAAAGTTTTGAATTTTTTATGGGATTAAATGTTAAATTTTGACTTTTGAGAGTTCAAATACTTAGTAAAGATGAGCTTCCATCATTGAATGAGGTGTATGCATATGTTCAAAGTGAAGACAGTCGTCACAATGTTATGCAACAATACAGTTCATCAAAAAAGTTAGTCTTACTCTCTACACCAACCCCTTGGAAAGGGGGAAAAAGTGGCTTCCATCAACCATACAAATATGGTTCAAATGATGGAGATAAGCCAAATTGGAAATCTAGTCCAATTGATAGAGACAATATAAAGTGTAGCCATTGTGGACGGATGCAACACACAAATGAGAATTGTTGGGATCATGTTGGGAGTGCTGAAAATTTCAATAAACTTGGACCAATAAAAGTTAATTCAGCCTCATCATATGGCAGCAAAGCAAGTTACAGCAAAGCAAGTTATGGGAATCCTTCTCAAAAGACAGTTAAATCTATTGTATCTCTCCCAATTGAATCTTCTCGATAAATAGTTACAGTTGTTGAAGAGAAAATTGAGAACCTTCGGTGGTTCATGTCTCAATTAGAGGACTCTATGGCAATACATCATCCCCCCACTTCCTCCTTTACCACAGCTCAGTCAGGTATCCATGCCACCGCTCTACATGTGTCTTCCTCCATTCTTACCCTATCCTTGATAATGCAACATGCATATAGGATAATGAGTGTGTACACAGAAGATAGGAATAAAATTGACCAAGCAAAGAAGAAAAATAAACAAGATTCCTACTCGCAAATCCGCATGCTAATTCAAATGATTCTTTAAGTCAAGTTTGATATGTTAAAGCCTACAAAGCAATAAACAAAATTAAACTTAAGCAATATGAGGAGAATATCAATTAAATTAGAGATCAACAAAGTGTCAGGTTGCTGTCCAGAAATTTAGATGGTGCCAAAGTGAATAAAAGTGATTAAAATAGGCCAAGAGCAAAAGGAAAAAGTATCAAACCAGCATGGGATTAGTCATGGGAAGGTTAGGAAGTTGTTCTAAATATAATTATGATCATCCAAGTAAAATTAAAGAAAGAAGACAGGTTCGAATAGGTATAGGATCAGCCACTAATATAACCATGCAACCACCAAAGCCACTACCTTATAGGAATAGATGGAAGGACCAATAGTGAAAACTACACCTGGGAATGTGTAACCTTAGCATCTAATAGTCTCTTGGAGTATAGCCATCAAACATGATCAGCTCCAAAGCTCTAGATAATGAGGTTCATAGAGATACCCAAAATCTGATGCAAAGAAGGTGATGCCGCCAGCCTGAAAAAACTTCCATTGGTTCCTCAGCGTAGATGTCAGCTCTTGGGCAGGGAACAGCACCCTTAGGATTGCCCAAGGGGTAGTATGACCCTATGTGAATGGCTCTGGCTAAAACCCTTGGACAAAGGAGCAGTAGAGGATCTCGAAAATTCACTTTCAGCCCAAAATTACCGCCTGGTACATTGTTATAGGCCTGTAGCTTTTTACAAACTGAGTTGGATTCAAGGAGGGCTGCATAGAATGGGTCGTTCCAACCTTGGGAAGTAGTAAAAAACATGAAACTCACCAAAATCTCACTCTTAGATTAGTTATGTCCAATCTCCCATGAAAACCTCAGTTTCAGCAACCATAAAAATTCATCAAATCAAACAAAGAAGAAGAAGTTAGAGAAAAAGAACCTTTGACCCAAAGAGAGGGAGTAGCCTCCACCACTAGTGTTAAACTAGGTGGAGCCTAGACCCATTTCAAGGTTTTGAGGTTCTTCGTCTGCATATAAATGGAAGAAGATATCATGAACCGTGAGCAACCAAAGGGGATTTTATTTTATTTAAATTCGTCTGTCTCCAAAAATTTGATCATGAGTTACATATAACCTCTCCCACGAATTAGGTTAAATAAAATAAAATAAAAAAGAAACAAAGACATTAATACCCCTAATACAAGTAATGTCTATCCAAAATAACCCCCAACTATGAAAAATAACAAAAGCACCCCAAAATCCCCTATTGGGACTAAAATACCCCAACTATATGTGACATAAAATAAAATAACATGTAAAGTAAAAGACACCCTAATGAAACCATAACATGGGTGCAACCTTCTTACACCGCCTCTGGTAAACCTGGAACTCATGCCTGAACCTAATGTCCTCATCACTTAATCATTGATTCATGAGCATTCGATCATGTGACAGGTTTTTCATCATTGTTTTCTTCCTATTTTGTTTGTTCTGGTAAGGATAAAGTTAGGGTAGCTGATGATTCATTATCCTCAATCTCTAATGAAGGATGTACCAATGTTTCACATATTTTATCCTTAACATCTATTCTTCATGTTCCAAAGTTTGCTACTAATTTGTTGTCTATTAATTGCATTATCAAAAATCTAAACTATTATATTTCTTTCTTTCCCTAAATTGTGTTTTGCAAGATCTTGTTTTGAAGAAGATGCTTGGCAGTGGTCGTAAGGCTAATGATCTTTATCTTCTTGAGTCCAACACAGCTCCTTCATCACTTCCGACATTTCAAACTAATATTAATGTTCAAGGAAAAAAAAAACATGATAAATGCAATGGCATAACCAAATGGGTCATATGTCTTTTCAATCTATGAAAGATTTGTTTCTTAGTTTGTATTCATCTATTCTATTAGTGAATATTTAATATGAAGTTTGCCAATTGTCAAAACATGTTAAAAATTCATATCATTTGTGTGATAATAAAAGTTCTATTGCTTTTTCCATTGTTCATTCTAATGTTTGGGACCTGCTCCCACTACTTCTTTGTTCTTTTTTGGATATAAATATTTTGTTGCTTTCTTTCATGATTGTCTACATTACACTTGGGTATATCTCATGAAAACAAAAGATGAAGTGGGTCATATTCTTTAAACATTTGACAAAATAGTTTGCACTCAATTTTATACATCTATTAAGGTTTTAAGATCTGACAATGGAGGGGAATATATTTCCACTAGTTTGAAGTCTTTCTTGGTTAGTTGTGGTATTAAATATCAAATTTCTTGTATTGGTATACCTCAACAAAACAGTGTGGCTGAACGCAAGAATAGGCATATTTTGGAAGTTACTTAAACCCTTGTTTTCAATATGCAAGTTTCAAAAACGTTCTGGTCAGAACTTTACTTACTGCATCATATCTCATTAATTGCACGCCTTCTCATGTTCTTATTTATTTTTATTTCTTTTATGAAACGATTGAAGCAATTCATTAAAATGAAAGAATAAGAAGGAGAACAAGCAAGTTCACTAGTGCGGAGAACAGAAAAACAAAACCAAACAAATATGAGAAAACAGAAAAAAGAAAATGTAAAGTAGCAAAGGAAGGCCAAAACACGATGGTCAAAAACCAACACTAGGTCATAAAATTCTCTCTAGACCACATAGAATACCACCCATCGGAATCAAACTCCGTCTAGATCAAGCACCACTCATGAATAGAGTTGTAGGTAAGAACACAGAGCTCGTCAGGATTTAAGGCCTTGTTCTCAAAGATACTCCTATTACTCTCTTATCAGATTCTCCAATTTCTCATGTTCTTAATTTCAAGTCTCCATTTGTTGTTTTTGTGTCCTGATCGTCCTTTGTTTTTTGTCCCTCCTCCTAAAGTGTTTGGTTGTATATGTCTTCTTCATACTCAACAACATAATAGAACCAAGTTGGATCCAAAATCCTTAAATTGTGTATTTCCTAGGTACCCTTCATCACAAAAAGGCTATGAGAGTTATCATCCATCTTCTAGAAAGAAATTTGTCTCTATAGATATCACAATTTTTGAGTCCATCCCTTTTTTTATCCTACTTCCACCTCTTTTCAGGGGGAGCCTTGTTGTGAAGAGAGTTCGTTGGTACATCTTCCTTCACCTTTGCCCTTGCCCACCCATGTTCATCTGTTTGTTTTTTAAAGTCCAAGTGCTGAAAAGGAATTGCAGGTATACTTAAGGAAAAAGGACACGGCCAATCTTCCACCTCCAGTTGCTTCTTTAGATCCAAATAATGTTTCCTTACCCTCTAAGTTCGATAAAAATCTTCCAATTCCTCCTCGTAAAGGGAAACAATCTTGTACTAACCATCCTATCTCCAATTTTGTCACTTATCAGTCTTTGAATTCTCCACATGGTTCCTTTGTCAATTTTGTTTCTTCTATAACCATGCCTTCTATCCTTAAGGAGGTTATTTCTCAACCTTAATGGAGGGATACCATGTGTAAGGAAATGGCAACCCTTGAAAAGAATGGTATGTGGGAACTTGTTAACCTTCCAAGGGGAAAACAACATATGGTGTGTAAATGGGTCTATAATAATAAGTGGCAAAAATGAACTCAATTCGAGTTATGTTATCAATTGCAATGAATAAAGGCTAGCCACTTTGGTAACTTGAAGTCAAGAATGCCTTCTTACATGATGATCTCCATGAGAAAGGATTTATAACATTGCCCTTAAGATTTAAAATACCAATAAGTGAAGGAAAGGTGTGCAACTTGAAAAAGGCATTGTATGGACTCAAACAATCTCCATGAACTTGGTTTGAAAGGTTTAGTGGATATTTGAAAAAGGTTGGATACAAGCAACCTCAAGAGGATCACGTTTTATTTATCAAGCATACACAACAGGGAACCACAACAGTGATTGTTTATGCAGATAATATTTTTGTAATTGGGGATGATCTAAGTTAAATACAAAAACTAAAGTCTCTCTCAATAATGAGTTTGAAGTTAAAGATCTAGGCGCATCAAAAGACTTCTTGGGAATTGAAGTTATACGCTCAAGGAAAGGCATTTTAACATCTCAGAGAAAATATATCCTGAATTTGTTGACAAAAACAAGTCTATCAAGAGCAAAACCTGCAAAGACTCCTATCGAAGTAAATCATGGGTTAAATGATCAAGATGGGAGACCACTAATTGATGCTAGAAGATATCAACGATTAATAGGTAAACTAATCTATTTGTCTCTCACTCGGCCTGATATAACATTTATTGTTGGGTAGTCAGTCAATTCATGCATGCTCCACGAATTTCCCACCTAGAAGCAACCTACTGAATATTAAGGCATTTAAAATCAACACAAAGAAGAGACTCGTTATTCGCAAATCATGGTCACATTAGAGTTGAAATGTATATAGATGCAGTCTAGGTAGGCTCAACTATAAATCGAAGGTCAACCTCAGGGTATTGTTCATTTGTAGGAAACAATCTTGTGACATGGAGAAAAAACAAGCAATCGGTTCTTACACAGTCAAGTGCTAAAGTAGAATATTGATCAATAGCTCATGGAGTATGTGAAGTGTTGTGGTTACAACTTACAAACATTACTACAAGAAATTGGTTTTGTGGTACAGGTTTCTATGAGTTTATATTATGATAATAATGCTTCTATCAATATAGCTCATAACCCTGTCAATATGACCAAACAAAAAATATTAAATAGATAGACACATTACCAGAGAAAATTTATTATATAGGCTAGTTTGTACTCCTTTTTTGAAAACTAAGCAACAATTGGTGTTTTAAGTTTCGAACAATACGTGTCGTACTACAAGTATTGTTTCGGTATCATGGGGGTGGGGTTCAATACCCCCCTAAATTTTAAAACTTAAGGGTGTCACAGCACGTGTCGACCGCATCGCACATGCTGATCTTTGTTAAATGCTCATTTATGGGGTCAATACGCAACATTGTTACAGCATCAACATATCGACTCCCCCCTCCCGTATCGCACATCATAAAAACCTTTTAAAAAAACCATTTTTTGCAAACTTTTTGTAGATATAACTTCTATTAGCTAAATCTAATAATCCACTTCAGTCCATTCAAATCAAAAACACATATTTGGGCCGAATCGAATGATTGAAGCCAAAACCCAAAATTTTGTCAACTTCGGTAAATGCCTTAGTTTTGCTCCAATCCTTTTACATTTTTTTGTCATGCATATGTGATAGATCTACACTTTTATTTAGTTAAATTATTTTTAAAATTAAATACTTATTAATTTATTCGAAAAAATAATAAGATTTAAAGAAAATTAAAATACACACACACCAAATGGGCATTATTTGGTTTGTTTTGTTTTTATATGAGATACTGTAACCCATTATCTACATAATATGTCAATTGGTAAATTTATGAAATAAAATTATTTTTTATTTATGTATTATTAAATAAATATTGAAAAATGTCAATAAACAATTGAAAAAAATATATAGGAATCTTATTATAACACATTGAATCCTCTTAATTCTACTATGTTTTTCTTCATTTTTTTAACTTTTCTTATATTTTAATAAAAAATAATTAAATTTACAAGAAGATAAAAAAAGAAAATTACAACAAACATGATAGAACATTTAGAAAAATATTATGCATATTTCTTTGTGTTCTAGTAATACCCTTTTTTTTTTTTTTTTGGGAGGGGGATAGGGGAGGGATTTAGCACATTTTTGCATGTGTTATATTGTATTTGTATTTATAGAATTTCTTTCTTATTCGCAAGATTGCGAATATGCCTCAACCTTCGCTCCACCAAGAAGAGGAAAAGGAAGTGGGTGGCATTGGGTAGCAGCATGCGACTAGGATTGTCGAGGATCAATATGAAACAAAATGTAGATATTGTAATAAGGAGATGCATGGTGGTGGGATAACATGGCTGAAACAAGATCCACCAAGTGGGAAACATAGATATGTGCAAAAATGTGAATGCATCCCAAAGGAAGTCAGGGATCCAATGACCAAGCACTTGCAACAGAAAAAAGCACGGAAAAAGGCTAGGCTTGAGAGGGAAACGGCATTGAATGAGGCTACCTTGAGTTTAAAATGAGTCTGATGATGATGATGATGGGATAGCATACTCATTTGATTATAAGATAGAATAGCAAAGGAGCCAGCATAGGCTTATAGAGAAGGCAAGCATTGTAGATCAACATTAGAGAGAGCAGTTTTGTCGTATTCACTCTTCTAGGCCAGATTTTGGGCCTTATATACATGAGGGAGGGGGCAATGGTAATAGGGGTGTTGGTGACAGCAGCATGGGCAGGGGGTGACTTGAGCTTATGGTACGAGGGATGAGCCTACCCCCATTCCCGTCGATCTTGGTTTGTACCGCTCCTAGGAAACCAAGTAAAAAAAAGGCTAAAAGAACATTGGGGGAATGTAAGAGACAAGGTAGGGTCAGCATAATGCAAAATTCGCATTCTTTCACAACATTCCAACCTATGCAACTATGAGGCCTCTCCTTCAGAATTTGTTGGATGAGGCGAGGGGAAGGTCAAGTGTGAAGGCACCCACTTGGCCACTTCATATGAGTTGATGGGAAAATATTTGAACAAGGAGAAGAAGATCATTGATACTTATATAGCTTCGTTGAGGACACGGTGGCCAAAGTATGGGGTCACTATCATGTGTGATAGTTGGATTGGTCCTACGATATAGGCAATCATCAACTTTATGGTTTATTGTGATGGCTATACTATGTTTTTGACATCCATGGAAGTATATAGTGTTATCAAGGATACCAAATACATTTATGGCTTATTAGTAGAGGTGATTAAAGAAGTGGGAAAAGAAAATATGGTGCAAATAATAATAAATAACGACAGTAATTTCAAGAAGGCCGGAGAGAAACTAATGAAATAAAATATATTTATATAACCTATTTTGGACCCCATGTGCAACCCATTGAATAGACATCATGGTTATGGACATGGAAAAGAGGAAGGTAGTAAAAAAGGTAGTGGAAGAAGAGACAATAAAAGTGGATGTCCCATATAGATACATTGATTTCACCATTGATGAGAGATAGACAAAGATGCTTTTCCACCCACTTCATATGGCTAGTAAGTTCTTTTATTTTGTTAAAAGTTATATTTATTTGACTATTTTTCAAGGAATGCCAATGGTTTGGTTAAGGTTAGGTTCTAAAATGTGTTTCGTTGATTTTCAGTATACTACCTTAACCCCAAATATCACTACGCTTATCAGCTTGGCATGGAACTAGACTTATTGAAGGTTGTACATATTGTGGTAAAGAAGCTTGAGTCTAGTCCTGCAAAACAGGTTGATGCTCTTGGGGAGGTAACCACAATTATGAAGAAAAAAAAATTTCCTACCACAAAAAATATAGTTTTCTAACTTTTGGGCCTTTTAATTTCAATTAAAATATTTTAAGGAGGCAGTGAGGTCCTTTGCACAGTCAACTGCGAAGGTAGGACAAGATAAGACGACTCCAGGTATGTCATTTTTAAAAAATAATAATAATAAAGGTTGCAATCAACAATTACTTATGCACGTTCATTTTTTATTTTACTGTTGAGTGGTGGGTGTTGCATGGGGAAAATGCACCCAACCTGCGAAAGATTGCTATTTGTTGGTTATCTTAGACCGCATCTTCCTCTACCTGCGTGAGAAACTAAAGCACTTTTAACCTCATGCACTCCAAGGGAAGAAATAGACTCGAGCATGAAAATCTTTAGAAACTTGTCTTCATCCATTACAACATGCATTTAAGATTAAAGAATACAAAAAAGAGTCAAAATTTGAAAAAGGAAACCGACCCCATAGACCATACAGATATTTTCTACAAGCAAGAAGAGGAAGACCCACTACACAAGTGGGTTAGGAAGGTTAGGGAGCCAGTATTGGGTAAGGCAAGTGGACGACCGGGCTCTCATATAGCGAGTCAGATGAGAGTGGATGTGGATGATTTTATGGATACACAGTAGTAGTCCCAACCCCAGATTCGTGAATTAGTTGATAATGAGTGGTCGATTTCCAGCTTAGATGATGGGGATGATATAGGTTGCGGTGGTGGGGGCTCTAACAGGAGAGGGGGAGATGACGACGAGGGTGGTGGTATGCTCCTGCATCATATTGGGTAGTCTCCCAAGTGGACGTAGGCCTTCTTCTTCCACATAGGGTGATGCCACTCTCATGGCTCCCCTCTCTCTTCTCTCCATCAGATTGTAGCACCCTAGGTACACACATTAGTTCCCTCGCCCACCTAGGTATCTGATGCAGTACAGCCTAAAGAGGGGTTGACTTTTATAGAATAGTATAGGTAGATAAAGAAGATTATAGAAACTGATGTCAGTGGTGGCAGAAACTCAGACTTTATCAGGATTATTAAGGGTTGTAGGAAATAGGTTTAACAAACTGCAGCAAATGGGAGTCTTAGTATATGAGAAAGCTTCACATTAACACTGAAGTTACATGTCAGGCATTAAAGTTAACAATAGGAAAATAAGGGCCAGAAATAGAAGCTAATAGACTGCATGATAGAATATTAGTAAGGGAAAACAGTGGCAGATATCCAGGTTTCATAAGGCAGTAAACATGTGATTTATGGATTATTATAGTGGGACAAGATTCACTATGACCTTTGTTCGAATAGGTTGTGTTCAAGGTCATACAAACAGCAACAAGGTTGAGTTTATGGGTACTGCAAGGCATATAGGATAGGGTCTTAGGTTCTAGATGCAGCTAACATCAAGGAGATTAGGTGTTGGAAATGATGCAGAATTATAATTAAAGGACCTTAGGATATCAGGTTGACAAAGAAACACCCAAAGAAGTATTGTTACCGGTAGGAGTTAATTCCATGGTGATCATGACCAGACTTTACTTCCAACAGAGAGGATACCCAGAGATGTATTGGAAGAATTCAAGTTTGTACCATAAAACAAAGAAGGACATCACTTTTGATTCAGCCGCAATAAAGTCTTCTTTATTTAAGTAGACAGGTAAACCCTAGAGAAAGTGGCTAAGGAGAGTACATCCATAGGGGTTACTAGGTGCTGCAGGTGATATAAAGTTATGGGCTCTGGCTTTTTTTTCCAGAGTATCAGCTAAGAAAAGAAGTAAAGAAAGAGAAGGATAGAACTGAAAAGAGGGAAATGAATCAATGATTGGTGGGTTATCAGGTTATAGAAAATCCTTTAATGGCAGACGTACCAAGAGCAATAACCAAAAATTACCAGAGCAAAGAAAGAAAAAGAAAAAAAAAGGGAAGAAATTGTACCTATGAGAAATCACCAACCAAGGTTCAAGCCTAAGCACCAAACTTGAAGGAGCAACACTCGTGTGAGAAGAAACTCAAGAAAATTTTATTCCATCTTTCTTGCATCATGTTGATTACACTAGGGGTCATTCCCCTTTTAAAGAACCAAAAACAAAAGAAAATAGAAACTAACTAAGACTCTCATGTTTTGGAAGCTTTCCCCTTATTTAAAGACTATTAAAAACCTCTTCAAAATTATACCCTTAAACAATAATACTAATTCCCCATATGTCCTAAACTATAATAACCTATAAAGTATAAAATAAAACATGAAAAACACTAATAAAAAGCTCCAAACAGCACGCAAATTTCTCTCTTTGATGTATCCCTGCGTCCCACCATGGTCTTCATGTGTGGACCCCACTAGGCCCATCTGTGGGTCCCACATTGCTTCCAATGTCCGCATCAATATCTCTCTTATCTTCTTCTCCTTCTCTCTGATTCTCTTCTCTTTCTCTTTCTCTTCTCCACATTCTTTCTTATCTTTTTCATCCTCTAAAAGATTCCCTACTGGTTTTCAACAAAAACTTCATTAAAGAACCTTCATTTTTTTTTAAATTCTTTGATTTGACTCATCTAATCTTTTTGGAATTTCATGAAATTTTAACTGTAGAACCCTTAAACACATCAGAAACTATCCTAAAATTTTCAGAATTTTATGACGAGTCATAAGGGCATTTTCATAATTTTCGACATTTCTGTCCAAAATTACAAAAATACCCTTTTAAGGTATTTTTCTTTCTTTTCTTCTCATTTTCATTCTATATTCTTCTAAACTCTATTTCTGTGATTATATTATTCATTTTCTCTTATTTCGTGGATACTTAAAGTGCTAAATTTAATTCTTGAAAGCTCTTGTTTCCACACTTTTATACTCTTAACAATTTTTTTGAGCCTCTTGGAATATCCTACATTAATTTTGGTATCAGAACTTTGTGCTACATCAGTGGTAGTAAAAATTACTAGAAAACATATTTAGAACTTGAAAGCCAGATTGGAACTTCACCGAGTGAAGGCATTTTTCCTTTACACCAAGCTAGAAATTCAATTGACATCATTACCAGGTTTAGAGGGTCTAGGATCTGTCCAAGTAGTTATAAACTTTTGCGTCACTAGACAACTCACCCAAATCAACAATGACTCAACTAAATCATGGCCTCTTTTACCAAAATGAACAACACTCTTATACAATACTTATGGAATAATTTTATTTATTAAATAATTTGAAATTAATCTCATAATAGAATTCCATAAGTGTTTTTAGCACAGCCGGTCCCAAGCCCAGATGATAGAGGAGGGTTATGCCAAGTTCCAGTTCCAAGCCTAGATGAAAGAGGAGGGTTATGTCAAGTTGACAACTGGCATAAAATTTTTAGTCAAACAATTTAGATATGAATCCTCAAAATTTGTTGTTTGACCTTATGCTAGGGTATTCTTTGAGAGTGACACGTTGAATTGTCACCTAAGCATAGTGAAAAATGGGTAACAATCAACTATGCATCTTGTAGAAGTAGAGGTGGAGCCAAGATTTTTGATTATTTTTTTATTAAAAAATGTATAAATATACGAAAGTGTATATCATTTAGTCACAGAAATAGTTCTCATTAAAAAGTCATTTATAATTATGTACCATTCGTTTACAATTGTCCACTGAAAATTCATATTCAATTATAGTGGCAGTTGTCCACGACAAGGCTTCATGTTCTGAAAGCGTTGGATGATCTTCTCCTTATCGATGCTATTAAAAACATCTTTCTCGATATAAGTGATTAAACAATCATTCATCCAATCATCTCCCACATATATCCTTAACTCAATACGATTAATAAATGGGTCGTGTTTGGGTTAATGCATTTAATTGTATACCCTTAACACGACACTCAACCCACCAACACAAATTGGCATGGCTACGTCTGCATCCCGCACAGAGAATCCACCATCGTCCATGGATTGAATCATCTCCGGTTTGAATTGACTGATATCATACCATTACCAACTAGTGCATATCACTTCGGTACCAATCAGAGAAGAGAAAAAAATATATATTTTATTTATATCATTGAAAGCAAACGACATTTAAGCAAGGAAGAAGAAAAATGAAAGGAATGCTCTTCTGGTGTTATTTGTTGGGGTTTATAGAAGGAAATGAATGCTCGCATCTTTGAGGATAGAGCTCAGTCTAAAGCAAAGCTCATTTTATTCATTTACAAAGTGTTGTTTGGTTGGGAAGCCATTCGGGCTGACTTTGAGGAAATCACTTGGTATTCTATCTAGTGTAAGGATATGTAATTTGTTTTTATTTGTTTTTCCTCTTGTTTTCTTTTTTGCTTTCTTTTGTCTTTCACCTCCTTAGTGAT
>JAOXJP010020937.1:0-31590 GCA_025762735.1 Platanus orientalis | reverse complement strand
CCTAGTCAACTCATCCATAACTAAAACAAAAAGGTATGGACTCAATGTTGACCCTTGGTGCAACCTTACTGTGATCGACAAGTACTAGGGAGTACTTGTCGACAATCCCAACCATTTGCATCTATGCCATATCTTCCCGCAATGATGGATTGCTATAAAGAACACCTCTCTACAAAAAGACGCCATAGCCACTTCCCCAATAGAGCTTCATTCCGTTCCTTTAGCCTTCCGATACCCAATCCCCCATGTGCTTTGGTTTTGGATACCTCCTCCCATTTCAAAAGGTGATCCTTTTCCTCTCTACCACCTTCCCAAAGAAAGTCCCTTTAGATTCTCTCAATTGTCAAGACCACTTTACCCGACATTTTAAACAGTGACATGTAGTATACTGGAATATTACTCAATGCTAGCTTGATTAAACATTTGGTGGGTAAGATGTACAAGAACATGCAACCTAATGGTTGCGATGTAGTACATCAATCAATTGAACTATGAGTTTGAGCCCAACAAGGCGAAAAATTTTGACGTTGTCTTGACAATATTCCTCCTGTGTGGGGGTTTTGTTGGGGCTGGATTGTATCTCTCATGCATTATGTCCTTGAAGTTTCTCGTTTTTCCTCTTTAATAAATTACGTTACTTATTATAAAAATTAGATATCATTTTTTCAATAATTTATTGGAATTTTAGCCAAAAAAAAAAATTATTGGAATTATTCTGATTCAATTCAGTGAAATCAGATTGGACATAGGTGGTATTTATCTTCCCCTTTTGCAATTTGCAGTCATTGAAGAAGGAGAAAGTTTTACGTGTATTTAAACTAAATACTGGGCAAGATGATCATGCTATAATGTTCATGGATGACTATTTAAATCAGGTTTGTTCTGGTTGCTGAATATCTTTTGTTTGAGATGTTAATGTAATTTAAAGCCAAACGTGCTTTAAGTTGTATTTTGCTGTGAAGTTTTCAAATTGAATATTTCTTTAATATTTGTTTCAAGTTTTGCATTGCATGGTTGTTTATGTCTAACGTTTCTGTAGAGAACAGGCTAAACTTGTTGCAGGAATTGGCAGTGTTAAAATGACAAATTTTCATTTGGTTAATCTGTGAATAGATAGGACTTGTGGTGAAAAGGATGGAAGCAAAAAAACAAGACAATATTGCTGTTTTTGAGTGGTTTAAAGCATATGTTATTGCTTCCAAGCTGGATCCTAGTATAGAACATCAAGAGTTGGTGAGCCATTCGAATATAAATCAGCTTCTTGTAGTTTTGGATATGTTTTAATCCTGTCATTAATTATTTTGTACTAGTCTTTGGATTCCAACGCGTCACTTGAATGCTTTTAATCTTTGTTTAGTAATACATATTCATTCTATGCACCCTTCACATTATCTCTTTATTTTATGTTTTAATATGGCTTTAATATCCTTTTGTAATGGTAGCGTACAACTGTTTATTTGGTTTATGAACTGTGTAATTGTATCTTAAATTTTAACCACCCAAAATATATATATTCAATTTCTCAGTTACTAGCTTTTGATCTCAATGTTTGTCCCTTTTCTTGATGCTGATCATTTTTGTGTTCTGTAATTTTTTTCATCATTTAATATAAAAATCTTCGAATAATAGAATTGTTTGTTTTATTGCTCATAAGAATTTTTATTGAACTGGGAAAACAACCAAGACATTCCACTCAACTGGAAAAACTACCAAGACATTACCAGAATATTATTCTACAAGAGACACACTGATGCAGGACAGCCTAGTGATGGGCTGTTATCCTGCGGGTTATGGCCCCACAAAAGAATTAGGATAATAGATGCCACACAATTTAGGAGAAACAAGGAGTCGAGGAGTACCTCACACAATCTGACTCCACAATCAGATTTAAGAATGGCTGACAATTATAATATTGAAGACCTTAAAATTAAAATTTTGGAAAATTTAGGGAGCAATAGATAGCCAACCAAATTATGTAAGATCAGGCCAATAATGTCTTATAACAGTATCCCAAAAGCTGAGGTGGGCTTTTCGGTGTATGGGTAACCAGGTCAGAAAGTAGACAAATCTATAGTTTTGACTGAAATAGGTATGAACTCAATTATTTGCTGATGACATGAAGGCACATGGTATGACCACTAAGATTTCAGAAACAGCCACTAATATTGAATATAAAGAACTGTTGAGGCTTCAGGAATTCAGATGTCTGTCGCGTAAAGTATAATTTCGAATGCAAACTTAGTACAACAGGTCCAGAGCTTAGGAGAATAGAAAACAGAGTAGTAATATAGGGAGAACAAGGGAACTGAAATAAGACTGAACTCAGATTAATTAATGTAATGAAGGCTGGTTGTTTAGAGGATAACAGGGTTTAAAATAGGACCTGAAACAGTGCTTAATAGACTGCAAGAGATGATATTAGACAGGGAAAACAGTGGCAGATAACCAGGTAAAACAAGGCTGTAAACAGGATTACTGATAGGCTGGGATAACAGATAAAACAATTATAAGGCATATAGCAAAGTTAAGGTTAACACATGTAGATCACTATAATGGAGTATGGCAGAAGTGATGGTTAGTAACTATCCAGAAGTTATGATGTGTTCAGTCAGTACTTTCAGCAAACATGTGGTGGGATAGATAGCATAGCAATTGGGTTCAATGGATTAGGGGTGCCGCCAGGTTTGGATAGGTGATATTATGTGTGAAAGAGTGGAAAACAAGAAGGAAGGGATGTGTGTGCAGCCAATTGGATAGGTTATGTATGTATGTGGGTTAGTTGATGGCTATGACAAAAGAGGTTATGGTAGAAACATATCTTGAAGGGTAGCAGCAACAAGGTGGTCCAATAAAGGGTTATGTTGCAGTCCTTAATTCCACACAATCATTACTAATGGTGTCAGGATACACACTGGGTTAAGTTCTGTAAACAGAACAGAAACCGCCTCTAGTCCAAGGTGTCTCAGGCTATGAATTAAAGGGTATATGGTATCCAAAGAAGAAACCAACAAAAGGAATATAAGAAGGGCTGTAACAGGTATGTATGGGCTCCCTTTTGGTTTCAGAACAAATGAAAAAAAAAGCAAGGAAACAATGGAACAATAGTGAAAGAATCCATGGAGTCTCACCATGGAAACACCCAGTACCAGGGTAGGAAGAAGTAGGCCAGCCATGAGCTGAAAAATTTTATTTAATGGATCATTGTTCCCATTGCATGGTTTTCCCTTTCTTAAATAAGCTCAGCCCCTTCCAAAGCTCTCTCAATGATTTCTATCAAAAGACAAAAAAAGATCGATCACTCCTTTAAAATATAAACAAAATCTTAAAGACTAAAATACCCCTAAACAGTAATTGAAAAGACTCTTATCTGAAACTCATTAAAACAGAAAAAATACTGAGTAAAAACAATAAAACAACTCTAATGAATGACTCTACTAGTAAATTAAGACTCCATATGCTATGGAAAATGTGGCCTATTGTCATCCACATGTGGGCCCCACTTGATCTTCCATGTCCGTATCAAACTCCCCTCGTTCGAAAAAACTCGTCATCGAGTTTTGTAGTGAAGAAGAATCATCAACATCAGGAAGTTCGAACCCAATAGCCATAGGCTCTTCATCTAGCAATCAACTGGCAATGGGAAGACCTCATAGTACTCCTCAAGGATCTCATTTGAAGGCAACTTGGACTCATGAAACTTGAGAAGAACGGCAAGTGGCCAGGAATCTGCACATATCTGGACCTTGTCTTTAGTCTCTGGCTTATCATGTAGTGGAGCTACTGCAAGGAACTGTGCTTCTACGTCGGATGGAGCTGTATCTTCAATTTCCAGCTCTTCAAAATCTGGAGCGACAATTTACACTAGTCAGGGACTGGGGAAGCAACATCACACATATCCTGTATCATCACTGGCTTATCTGTCACACTCGAAACTTGAACACTGTCCTGCTCAATTCCTCCCATATCACGACTCTCATCCACCACACTATTGGTAGGTTTGACTTCCTCATCAGACTTCTCGAACTCGAATAAGGTTTGATCTGAAGGTTCATTGGCTACTGATTTGGTCTCCTCTACCACAGACAATGTGTCAATATCAGGTTGTAGAAGACCAGGCTTAGAATCCACACATGCATCATCCACCTTCTGTTTATCTTGTTGGGATTTTGCAATGATTGTTTGAAATTTGTTCAACCCTTCCTTCATGACTTTCTTGAAGGCATTCTTGCAGTCATCCAATGCATGCTTCATATGCTCCAAATTAATATCTTTTAACTTCCTACATTAAAGATGTGCTTATTTCTGAGAATGAAGAGCTCTTCCGGATCATATTTGTACCCATGTCTCGCATCCCACTCTATGTTTGAAATGTCAGTCATATCTTTTGCACTTCATCCTGATCAGTATTCTTGGAACAAATCTTCAGCCTAATCATATATGCTTCCAACCCAGGTATTTCTTCACAACTCATGGTAGATAAACATGGAGTGAAACTTTTCTAAATTCCAGGGTTTGGACCCTTCCCAAAATCTCAAGGATTAACCCTTCCAAATTCACAGGAACTCAATTTGATTGGAACCAACTGGGAACCTGACTTTGATACCAAAATTGATGCAGGATAGACTGGTGATGGGCAGTTTACCTACAGGTTATGGGCCTACAAATAATAAGACTCTGATCCTCACGTAAGTATCTCAACAACTCACAAATTTAAAGGCACCAACAATATTAAAACAAAAAGTGGGGCAGAGTTGAACTTTTACCCGTGTAGAGAGTCTCACCACATAGTTGAGCAGTCTCACCTCAATCCACTAAGAGTCGCACCTAGCAGGAGAAGGCCAGTCTGTGGCCCTTGTTGCTTCATCCAAGAGCTTGAAGAAAACAATAAAAATATTTATTCAATCGATCATTGTTTCCATTACTTGGTTTTACCTTTCTTAAATAAGCTTTGCCCCTTCCAAAACTCTCCCAACAACTTCCTCTTTTTCCAAAAGCAAAAAAGATCGACCACTCCTCCTTTAAAACATAAGCAAAATCTTAAAGACTAAAATACCCCTAAACAACAATTGAAAAGACTCTTATATCCTAAACTCATTAAACAGAAAAATATGAAGTAAAAACAATAAAAACAACTCTAATGAATGACTCTACTAAGATTCCATATGCTGTGGCACATGTGGGCCCCACTTAATCTTCCATGTTTGCATCACACACAAAGGTTCTTAAGCCCCTCCAGGCTCCAAGGCACCTATGATGCATAATTAGCCAGCCACTGTGGTCATTGTCTTCACATGCACGCACTCATTTATATGTTTGTAGTTTTCTCTGTGTTTGTATGTGTGTGTGAAATAAAAGGACTAGTGAATGTGATTATCCCAACAGACCATGTTTAGGGAGTTCGTTCCCCATCTGTTGAAATTCAAGTTCTAATCAGTTTTAAGTTCTTAGGGGCTGTTTGGATACACCCCTAGTTAAAATTGGCACAAATTTCATTTATTGCAACATCAGTATTTAGTAAAACATGTGGTCAAAAGTTTCCCTTTATGGCATCCTTTTTAATTGCTTCTGTCGGCAGTTTTCCTCCAAAATAGTGGTTGTTCCCCCTTCCTAAAAATTTAATTCTTTCCAACCTGATTTAGTGATTTTGCAGTTCTTTTGCACCTTGTGCATGTTTAGCATTATTTCGATCCTTCACATGATGTTTAGCATCTTGTGCGTTTCTTTTATACACGTGACATAGATGATAGATCATTAACCTTTAAATCTTGGACATGGTGTTGGCTCCCTCTATTAGTTTTTGTATACAAATTTTTTTATAATAATTTATTTATTGATAAGCAAAGGGTTATTTTATAAAAAGAGGGACAAGAAGGTCCCCGAAAATTGCAGACACTTAAGTGGGCAAAACACCCTCAAGGCAGCAAAACTATACAAAAAAACTCCTTGGAGAGCTGATAACAAAAAGGTCCCCAGGTTAATCAATCTCAAACATATTCAAATCTAACCAGTCCTTTATACCTCTCTTCTACTAGTATTCTCAAAATCTTTACCATGTTTAGCCCAAAAGAAAATCCTCTCCTTGGCTCTGCTGAGGACTCTAAAAGAAGGTTCATCATAGCTTTGGACTATTCGGTGATTCCTGTCCAATCACTGAGTCTAACAAACCGCTGTTGGAACTAGCCACCACAGAGATTGTTCTCTAGCTGCAGATGTCCTGGTTTTCCAATTATACAAGACGTTTCTAAGGTCTGGAGGGGTCATCCACTGCAACCTAACCTCAGAAGCAAAGTTTTCCATGCCTTATAGGCATATGAGCAATGGATTAAGAGGTGGGAGAAAGTGCTCACTTTTCATTCACAACAAGCAAAAATTTGGTAAGTAGAGATCTCTCTTGACCAGGTTGTCCAATCACTGTTAGGATGCTACCTTGTGCTCCTTGTTGGGGATTGACTGAAACAAAATCTCTTTTTATAGGATTGGGATAGAGTGTCAAAGACACAACATGCAAAAGCAAGAATTAAACAAGAAAATACCACTACCATGTTGGGTCCATCTCTGTATATATTCTATTTTGGGGTGTGAATCATAGCTCTCCAGATGTCTTAGTGAACAAATGAGTTGATTCCCATCCAAATAAGTCTCACATGAGGAAGGGCTACCAGATAGTCCTATTTTGATCTCTCCCAAATTAATCAGAGACCTTAACTTCCTTTTTCAAAGCTATTTTGTGTAAATTCGAGAAATCCATCTTCGATAATGACGTGCCACACCATTTGTCTTTCCAAAAGAAAGTACCAGCACCATTTCCCACCTCTTGACTAATATCTTTCTTGAAAGAGTCAAGTGTTCTTTCCAAAGTGCCCTAGCCATTAGACTACAGCCATGTGAGGTTGAAACTTCTCTTATTTTCCACCCCCTAAATGGTCCAAATTTGGCTTCGATTAACTCCTCTAAAGAATCTCTCCCTCCTTTCCAAAGTGCATAGCTATTCGCACACAAGCATTTACTTAACGAGTAATTGGTCTCAACATAATGCCTCAAGATGTTTTTGGTCTACAGACTTTGTACAATGCCATTGGGTGAAAAATTGAATTCTTTGAATTTTTGTACAAAAAAATTCATATGGATCTGTGTTATTTTCTTTTTACTGAAATGGGAACCACAAAAGGGGATAGGAAATAGATAGGGATACTCATCAAGGATGCCTTCAGAAGAGTTAATGCCCTCCCCCTGATAATGAAATCATTTCTAGTCTGATAACCTATTTTGAACTCTTTTTACTCCTGGATTCCATATATCCTTCCTGTTGATAAATGCTCCCAGGGAAGGCCTAGATAGGTAACAGTCAACTGGCCCACCTTACATCCAAGACACAAGGCAAGATCTTCAAGGTGGGACATATCCCCCACCCCATAGATGATGCTCTTTGTGGTCACTAGCTTTATCAGTGCCCACCAAGCTAAATAGCTAACATAAGCTAAAAAATTTAGAGTTTTATTTGTTTTATGAATTGCATTTTCAAGGATTATTTGGCTTCATACTAGCTGGGCTGTGCTTCTTTTGATGCTTTGAATTGTGATTTACATCATGCTATAAGCTAATTCTTTCTTTTTATCTACTCTTTTAAAAAAAAATAAATTTTGACATCACATTTTATTGAATTTATACAATTTTTTAATTGCATGAACAATGGAAAGTTAATTTTTGGTCTTTCGATTTGATGATAAATGTTTGTCTTTTTTCACATCTTAATCACTTAATGGTCTTTTTTCCCCTTTTACAGTTTTGGTACTGTTTGCTGCATTGCAGTGTTCGCTTTTGTCATTTGGGGGTAGGGTGAAGGATGAGCACGTCTCTCTCTTAATCAATGCCAGTCTTCTCGTAAGTAGATCATGGCATTCTTATCCCTTAGAAAGCATTAGTGTCAGGGTTTTTTTTAACATGATTGGGTTTTACAGTGTAAGCACTGTAGCATATTATGGACACTGTTACAACTTCCGTTGGTTACCATTTATTCTTATTCTTTGTTTTGTTTGTAGTTTCTTGTTTATGTTGTTTTACTAATTTCATGATACCATTTGAAATTTTGCATTCTTCTTTGTTTCACTAAAGTAAAATTATACTCTCTTGCTATATTTGAAAAAAAATTGTTCTTACATCTAAGATTTATTGGTTCATGAATAGTATGAAAAAGATTCATATTCATGATCTTGATGTTATGTCTGTATTTTACCACAAAACTTGTTGCAGATCTTTTAACAACACTTCAGGGTGCAGTGTAAGGTCAGAGTTGATGGATCTCTAGAACAGATGTTGATAAAAATACTCTTGTGGTCTATACATATTTCACTTGGAACTTTGCATCTATAATTATGGATCGTTTTTTTTTTGGGTACTAATAGAAATGGGATTTATTAGAGTGCTGTGGTTCAGGTCCTTGAGTGACGATATTATTAGTCACAGCCATCATCCCATTGAACTTGGTCCTAAGATTGAGTTCTGAAGCCATGCTTCAAATAAGCCCCAGTCAACTAAGTGACCCACCTAGAAACTCTGGCGCTGCTCTAGGCTGGGAACCTAAGACATGGCTGCCTTGGACATCATTAAGCACCCTGGTGAATGAAGCACTAGAAGTTTATTTTCCCCTTTTAGTGAGCAACTTTCTTTTCTGCTCATTCAGACTAAGACTCATAACAGATATCTTTGCCATGCTTCTTTTGGGGACAAGGTAGGGATGGGGGGCTCCTGGTGGGTTTCCTGCGACAAGATAAGCTATGCAAACCTGCTTAAAATGTTTTGATGATGATGCTTTTTTTGCTGGGGTTTTGATGGCCCAGCTAGAAGGTTGTAGACTGGTAGTTAATTACCAAGATAGTTCACTTGTTTTGCTGGTTGTGTCCTCTTCTCAGGAATTTGTTGACGTGAAATTCCACGATTAGATCTTTAATTGGGAGGTCATAATATTTCAATAATTGGGTTGGGGTTTTTCTTTAGCTGCTTTGGGGGGGGGGGGGAGAGTGGATTATGTACGACAACTTAGAGAGTGGCTAAAGGTGGAATGACATCAGGGTTGACACATCATCGCCGAAAAAGTGATATACACTTTTTTGGGGCATATTTTTCGCTTTTTGGCACTGATGTGTCGGCCCTGATGTTATTCCAACTTAAGCTACTTTCTAAGTTGTCCTACCAAATCCTCTGCGCTGGGGGGGGGGTTGTTTTGCATCTCATACAACTCTTTTTGCTTTATGTTTTTGTCCTCTTTTTAATGAAATCACCTTATCTTTTTCTAAAGACAAAGGGAAATAAAGTCAGATTGGGCGACCCCGATTGGTATCTTATATAAGATGGCCGATCCTTGGTGGTATGCTGGGTGAATGTGGACAACCCCATTCTGATCTATGGTAATAGTGTACAACTGTGCACACGGTTTCCAGTTAGCATTCTAGTGCAACCAACATCCAAAATCCGCAATGACGTTGAATAAGTGGTGGACCATGAAAAGTAGGAAAATTTATGTCTAGGTGTTCTCATGTGATTTCCAGGACGAATTTTTTGAGTTGTAGAACTTTAAGATTTCTTGAATATTCATATTTCTTTTGTTTCTGTTTTATTTATTTATTATTATTGTTTTCTTAAACAGTGCTGTTGATTGTTCTGTCAATATTCTATTCAGTTCAATCAAATGATAATATTTCTTCTTCACTTGTTTTGTTGTCACCAAGTCATTGTCTTTTCTGATGTTGCCATTTTCTTTGTAGACTTGCCAGCTAATTGATTCGAACATGTACTGGTTTGCGATTCCAAATATTGGCTCAGTACTAAAGGGTCTCTCCGAGGTATATATTTGCTTGTGGATATGTCATTCCTTTTCAAGATTACATTTTATGATCTCATATTAACTGATGTAGCTGTGTTATTGATTATAGAAGTACTTGAAATTTTACATGTACAGCCTTACATGTTGCTAACCCTTCAAACAAAGAGGATAAATTAGTATATATCCACCCATGATGATAATGCCTACAGTAAGATTTTGATATATTAACCTATTATGGTGATAATGCCTACAGGAAGGCCACTGAAAACTCATGGGTCGAATCCAAGAGGATTTGTTTAACACTCACAAAAGGAAAAAAAAGATTCTTGCACAACCATTGGTTGATGGATCAGCAACTCAGGTCATCCTTAGAAGGAGATATGGCTTTGGTTGCCTTTATCCTATCCTAGATTATGACTAAAGAAACGGAACGACCCTCCTGTTGCAGATTCTTATTTTTGTTGCTGACTAAATGTGCTTTGCTTGGTGTCCTGTCATTGCCCATCAATGGATATATACAGGTGTGGAAGGTCCCTTAAGGACAGCCAACACCTACCTACTGACAACCAGTGTGTCAAAGGCATGGGAGACACCTTGAGGCAAGGATTAAGGAAAACACCATGGGGCTTAACCTTACAGGCCCATGCCTTAAAAGTATGAGGCACACGATGTCCGTACCTCACATCATAAAAAGTTGAGGGTCAAGTGCTTCATAACATAATTCAAAATAATTATGACACTGTTAAGATTTTATAATAATAATATATTTCCCTTTTCATACCTGATTTTTTTTCTTATTTATGAAATTTTCATATATTTATTTAACTCATAGGCTTACAACTCCACACCTTGAGGCTAATGCTTGTGTTTTAACCTAGTGAAATGCTTAGCATCACACCTTACCTTTTGAAAGCACTGGTGGCGACATGTATTTAAACTTTAGTTCACAAGTCTTAATTTTGAAGCATTTCAATTAATCCTTCAGGGAAGAAAAGAGCTCATGTCTTTCCTAAGCCGTAGGAAATACAAAGAGATGTTGATGGCCCCTTTGGAAAAGAAGCGCCTCCGCATGTCTCCTCTTGATGTGCGCTTTCATCTTCGGGATTTGATTGGCTCTGGCCGCCTGAAAACACTCGAGACCCCGGCTGGCTTGGTTGTCCGGGTCTGTAAGGATTAAAGATCTGGGTAGAGTACATCAGCTCCAACTGGATCAATCATTCAAATTCATGCTTTGGAATGATCAGTTCTAATACAGGATTCACATCATTTCCAGATGAGGCTACCAGAAATCATATCTGGGTTCAGTGAAGTGGGCATTGACCCAAAATTTTCAGAAGCATGCCAGCATGCCACAGTCAAATCAATGCTTGATGATGTGAACAATATTTGTAACAGTTTTGTAATAGGCCTTCTTTATTCAGTTGTTTATTTGTTGCCCTATTATGTAATCAGATTTGGGCTGGCCCCTCCATGGTGAAATGAAGTACCATTCACCATAACTGACTTTCATGGTGAGATGCAGGCTTGTTGATCTTAGGTCCGCTAGTCTCTGTCCTTCCACTTCGAAACTCTCCCCTCGAAGTCATCCCTGTTCACACTCTCTTTCTGATCCATGAAACAACTCTCAGAAGTCTTTTTCCCTTTTGGAAGATCCAGGAGCGAAACAATCAACCTATTGATATTGGAATACCGAAAAGCTAAACTCACAAAGAGAAACAAAATTTATGTGGATATGTGCATATTAAACTATTGTAATGCAAACCAAGCATTGGGTTGCACTAAACTTCAAGAATTTATTTATTCATTGAAAAATGAGATTAGGCATCACCAAATCTGCCATAAAGGATTTATGTCTCCAAAATATGGATTAGTAGTAGGGGCCTGCGTTAAACCTTTTGTGAGTAGAGTTTGTGAGTGTGCCATAATTAGCTGCTGAACAATGTGAGGTTTTTCTACCCCCGAAAAATGTGAGTTTTATTTGTTTGTTGTTTTTTTTATTTAGTTTTTTTGGCGGATAAACAGAACAAACTAGTCTCCTCATGGTTGTGGTGCAGTATGTCAACTGAACCATTGAGCCATGGGCTAAAACAAAATTTCTGAAACTGCAAACCACAAACTGTTTCCTGTTTCTCTATTTGCATTCATCTGCAGCCGTTGAGGTCCGCCTAGGTGAGGGATGGGATTTTTCTATTCCAGGCGATGATTTGGGTTGTGGGGATCTTAGATTCATCTTATGATCTTGATAGAAAATTATGTTCACGGTGTTTAAGGATCTTTTAGTTAAATGAAAATGATGTTTTGGCCATGAGCAGCCATGAAATATATGGCGAATCATGTATTATTGGAACTGAACCTGTGTTGCTAGTTTGGTCAAAATTGTGTTGAAAATGGTAGGTAACAGGTTTGTGCTGGTTGCCCATTTCTACTCTACCTTGTGTCTATTTATGGTCCAGGGTGGATGAAAATTTCATCCTTTTGTGGCTTTGGTTCCTCTCACAAGTTCAGTATTTTAGATACATTTTTTTCTCCAACTTTTAGCTATCCATATCCCTTTGTTGTTAATTTAACCATCCCCTTTCTCTTCAACAACCAAAAATAAATAATAATAAAAAATCCTATTCCTCACCATGGTAGGCTAATGAAACCCTATGATCTTGAAAGATTAACTGAATAAAGCACCTTGGGGTCCATTGGATAAAAAAGCTCAGGAAAAAAGGTGTAAACTAGAGGAAAATGACATCCTTTTTCCTTATCTCAAAAAAATCTCATTTAGAAGATGAGTTAGCAAGGGTGAAAAGGATGTGTATAGCATCCCTATTGGTTCTGCAGAAGAACCTCCGAGAAGGTTCACGAGACGATTTGACTTTGGTTGTTATGGCCAAATCATCAAGAAAATGACCATGATATAGCATCTCCTTTTTCTTTGTATTTTTCCTTCTTGTGGGCCTGGGTTGAGTCCTTACCCCTATTTTACGTGGTAAAGCCTTGGGTGTTCCATGCTTGGCATGGCCTACTCATGCAAAGAGGATGGTGTTGCCGTGTCTTTTGGTTACTTTTAATTAAATCTGTTCGTAACTAGATTCTCTTGCAACCAAAATAACTATCATAATCCCCGGGATTTGTTTCCTACCCATTTCCACCGGTTTGATAGACACCATATTAGATCTTTTTTTCAAGTGTATAATAGTTTCCTTCATGAATAAAGCGATCAAAGTCCTGTTTCGTCGGTGGAAAAATAGACTCTCAAAACAGTAACCAAATACTGTTAATTACATATGTTTATATAAACCATCCCTACTTGTGAACATGTGAGGGTTGACGTGAAGTCGGCCCAACCCGAACTCAAGTGTCCAACCAGCCCATTTTCAAGGTAATGGGATGGTGGATGGGTTTGACTTGTGGGTCATGTCCAGTATGAGGAAGCCCGACATAGCTCAAGTTGAACTTTGACCCAACCCCTTCCAACCCTGGATCTTGCAACCATTGACATTGAATCATGCCTCATCACTAACACAAAGTGGCTTGTAAGTTATTTGATGTTACGACATTACAAGTAAAAATATATATACATGTTCTTAAATATGTAACATGGCCGGGCATGCTTTTTGTTTGCAAGGATCGGATTGTGGATGTAATTGGTGTGATTCAAAGTCATCTCTCTACCCTATATCTATGAATCTGCCTATCTATCTGTCCATCCATCTATCTATCTGTCTATATGGTTTACCTCTCATTAGGTACCGTTTACTGTTTATGTGCTCTATTATTGAAGAGAAAGAAACACATGAGAGAGACAAGTCCATGAAGTGCCAAACTTCCGACATGGTGGAGTGCCAAACGAAGAAACATGAAATAATAGGTATAGAGGTTCATAATGAAGGGGATGTTTAGTTAAATTAAAGGCCTCCAGTGCAAGTACTTAGCGAAACCCGCTTTCGCAAAATCCAGAGTTAACGTTTAATACCCGCATCGCCAAGAAAAGGAATGGAGCTGTCTTGATGAAAATTGGGTCTCACCCTCCTCATAAATCAGCATCCATTGAGCTGTCACCAATGTACACGTCGAGAATGCTCATCGATCAGCGTGTCACAGATGATACTAGATTAAATTCTATCTCAAGTTGTTAATTATTATAATTATTGGTGTTTCTCTATGCTTTCAGACCAAGTAAAGATATGTTAAAGAGGAGAATGCTTGTAGAGAACAATTTCCCACCTTTTCAAGCTATCAACCAAATCTTCATATATTAATAACAACAACATAAAGAGATTCCTTTCTAAGATTTGAAATGACATGTTAACATTTATATTCTAAGACATCCAATTCAATCATTTGTCATTCATAAGGTCATGCCAAAGTAAGGAATTCTTCTTTTTTGTGGCTATGTTTGGTAACCAAGTTGACTGCATGTGACTGCAGTTTTAACAGGTGGAGTTTTCCTTTTAGTTGCTGTTGTTAGGGACTGAAGTGTATTTTAAGGATATGCTCAAATTGTCCTCCCAAAGAAGGCTTGTTTTTGCATTTTCTTTTCTTCTTCCATTCCTTATTTTTTTTATTTCTTCTCATTTATTTTCCTTATTATTATTATTATTATTATTTTTGAACATTTGCTGAAACAAATTACTATGAAAAACTTGGTTACACTTTACACTAGCTATAGAGTTTGGAATTTGTAATTAAATATGCCATAATACAAATTTAAAGTAGGCACTTGTATAAACTTAAGGTGTGTTTGGATGTAGGGATAAGGGAGACCTGTTTGTGCATGTGTGGGTGCATGTGCCAACACTATTGGACATAAAGTATGAGCAAAGCCATCTACCCTAAAAAAAAACAATAATAATAAATTATTCCCTATATATAGTGAAGTATGAGATCATTGATTTAAGCATCTAGTAAAAGAAGTTTATGCTGATCAGATGATCTTAATTGCACTATCAATGGACTTCGATTGTGGATTGGCTTGATGATTAAGATAATCTAATAATGTTCAATAAGGGCTGTGGTCTATCTAAAATTTTCCCTTTAATTGATTCCCTTCCTTATTGATGTTCATATTTGGATACTACCCTTTGCTTACATGATGAATATAAATCAACTATGGCTTGCGCAATTCGGGATTTTTGTGATTGAGGGGAGTTATATTAAGTTCTATCTCAGTCTAGTTTAAAATAGTAACTATAAGAAGAATGATAGGAAAAATATAACATAATTTAATTAAAACTGGAAGCAAAAGTTGCAGCAGCTTGGGTCCATGGGCCAAGATAAAATAACCCCCCTGGGATATCACATCATTAGCTAGCTTTAAACGTTATCCAGAAACTGTGATGAAGATGACATATGGGTTTTAGATTCTTCCTGGTTCATTTTTAATTTATATACAAACCTTATTATTTTTCTTAAAACGTTAGAGGCTGCTTTGTAGATCACATGGAATGAAATCATTTCGTTTTGGTTTTTCGTAACGCACCAGGTCATGACTCATGACGGGCTTTTTGTTTCGAGTCGTCACGGCTATCTTAATAAACAAAGAAAATGAGGTCATGCTATTCATCAAAAAAAAAAAAAAAAAAAAAAAAACAAAGAGGTCATGTTAGGTTTTCAGAAAATGAACTCATTTCTATGTTTTTTCACATTCTGGTAATAACTCAAGATGAATCCATTTGAAAAGAAAATTTTATGTACTAAAATGCTATAAAAACCAAAATGAAAGGATTTCATTTCACATTTTTCTAACGCAGCTTAAGTTTCCTTCTATATTCACTGTTATTAAAACATATTTTTCAATCACATAACAAAATATAATGCAATGCATCACAAAGACCTAATGTCTTGTCACATTGGTTAACATCTCTACCCATGCACAATCAGTGAACGGCTCATAATTCTATATTAAAACTACTTAGATGATCATTTAACTTTTTCGGATAACATTGCAAGAACATCAAATTGATAAAAAATTCAATAATTGGATCATAAGGTATAGATAGTGGCCCATCAGTTGGGTGATCTGGATTCACAGACGTGACCACACATGAACATGAGACATTGGATCTTGCCAAAATCCTGTGTGTATATTAAGATTCTTAACTGTTTCTCCAGTCTGTGATAGTGTAAAACATATGAGCTTCTATTAAAAAGGTGATCTTGGAAGCAATGTGCATAGGTTAGCTAAGTTTACTTGATTCGAACAAAACCCGGCGGGTTAGCATAAAAAATGATTAATTTCTGTAACACTAATCTGTTTGGAGATTAACTTTCAGCTTATCCTAACAGACTTGATGAGTTTCAAAGCATGATTCCTGTACTTCTAATAAGAGGCTAAGTTCCATTTCTTATGTTTTGCCCTTCCACTTGAAAAAGAAAAAGCTTACTCTACTCTATATGCAAATATATAATACTACTTGTCTATTGCTCAATATGTAAGCCAAAATCTTAATTGCATTCTTTATTGTTTTCACAAATAAGGAAGTTAAAATGTTTTTCAATCATTAACCAAACCTAATGGTTCAATTTTTTACCCCCTCCCCCTCCCCCCCCCCAAAAAAAAAAAAAACTAATGGTTCAATTTTCCATAGAATTGTAGAGAAAACTTTTGAAAATTCTATTTCTTAAATCCACTTTTTCAAAATCAGAGATCTCATTATAGTTTTTCCTCTTGCAAAAATCTCATATTTTAAAAAAGTTTTAGCTTTTCAATTAATGTGTGTACTTTCTAATCCACTTCTTTTGCTATTCTTCCAGTATCCACCAAATTTGTAGAATCTATAATGCTTATGTTTTATGGCATTTTTTTTCTATGGTAAAAATATTTTTTGGCAGGTTTATGGGTCCAAACTGCCATCTCTTGCAGGATCTGTCCTTTCTCTTTTTCACCTTTTTTTTCTTAGTAACAAGAAGGAAAAATAATATTTTATACAATCTTCATATTTTCATTTTCTGGCTTACGAGGGGGAAAAAGGCTCTTACTTGCCCCTTTGTAAATGTTAAATGGAGCTTTAGTATAGTCATAAAAATGATATTGATAATGTACAAGAAAGAGCAAGCTGACAAAGAACATTATAGAATGCCACGTGCCAACTTTAAAGACCTAGAAATATGACTTAATACTAAAAGTAAGACATTGATCATTAGAAGTGTGATTTGTACATGAAGAGCCTATTAACTTTTTTTTTTTCTTTTTAGTAAAGGAAGAGCCTATAACTTATGGGAGTCAATTAGATAAAAGAAACCTCAAAGAGATAGATAAATTATTAGTTAGAGAGAAGGGAGAAAGAAGCCGTGACTCATTCTACAACAACACCCTCACCTAACAAAACATCCTCCTTGTAGAAACTTTCACCCTAAAATGCACTGTGAAATTATATAATCATTAGATTCTTTTGCCAATTGGAGATAGTCATGATTCACTGTATAGTTTGACAAACCCTCACGGATATTCTCACCACAGTTTGAAAACAACTTAAAGTCTGCTCGTCATAAAATACCCAAAATACCCCTACAAATTTTTATTAGCCAATCTCATGGTTTTCGAACAATTTCCGCGCTTATCCACATGCTTTTGTAGCTTCAATGTTTGATCAGGTGAAGCAGATCTTGAAGTAGGATAAAACTGTTCAATCTTTCTGAAGAGGCTACCGGTATTCGAAACCCATCTGCATCGTTAAATATAGGGATGCTTTTGACATTTTAATTCACATTTGAAGTCCCAAGGTATTTCTGTCATATTCAGGTGAATTTAAGCACCATTATTTCAAATCTTTGTGCCAATCACAGCGACTCCCTCATTCATTACTGTTAACTGTAATATAAACTTAAATTATTATAATCAATCATCATATGAATGCTCAATGTGACAGATACATTCTTGTCTTTAGTTTCATTATTTCTTAATGTCAATAAGACAAGCAACTAGCTTACAATTATTTTTGTCTATTTGTTCCCTTATACATGATTTTATCAAAAGGAAAACGTGTGGACCTTAAGTCCAGCATTCTCAATGGATCTTGAGGCACATACTGTACATATGACCCACCTTAAATGTGACATCTTGGCTATACTACAGGACATGGCTCACAGATTGAACAAATGGATCTATATATTATTAGCTGGTTGGCTCATGAGTTCAATACATATTTAGTTATTGAAGACCACTTGAGGACACTGCACCTTAGGTAAGATTTCTTTATTATGTGGCTTATGTAGAACTGTCGGTTGCATATCCTAGAAATTGAAAATTTGGGATGTACTAAAGTCCCTTAATAATATTGGAAATAACAAACTAAGAATTTTCTCATCACTTACCTTCCTATGTCATCAAGCCATACTCATTTGTCTGCTCCTTTTAGTTAAGATTTGCTATTATGCTTAGTTTCCCTTTAATCATTAAATGCTAGTTCCATTAAGTTGATGAATATATTTGGAATGATCATCGTATATAGTATTTCTTGTAAAGTATTTAGGCTTAGCTAGGGCCACACTTCTGGCTGACATTTTAAATCTAATCAAGTCTTGTCTACACGCGATAATTGAATTATTGTAATGGGACACGTAAGCCGTATCCCAAACAACTCTCTTAATAAGATTTTTTTGTTTTGTTTTTGAGGTGGAAGAGGGTCTGTTTGTTTAGCATAAAAAACAGTCCAGTGGTATCCCTGGCATGTCTGGACATTACGTGGCATAGATCATTAATCGCGATAAGGCCTTGGTTAACTCGTTGGGCGGGCCATGATCAAGATTTGTGTAGATTGCAAGGTCTAAATCATTTGATCAAGAGCAGATCGAAGCTAAGGAGTGGCCCACCTAATTTGAAAGCTACCCAAGTTTTTCCTCATCTGTGAACTTGTGTGTCACTCAAAACATGGGGAAAAGATGGGTATTTATTGAAGATGTATTTCTGTTATCAAACACCTTGGATTAATGCTCATAATATATATTAATATATATATTTCTCCCTCCTAGATCCAAAAGAAGGTTTCTTGTGCCAGTGGTTCTTCTTGAAGCCTTTTAGAACTCAAGCTCCGGGAATCTTGCCGGAAATCCTGATATGTAAGGCATTTATCACAACCTGATTAGCTACTTCAAATCTTCTTATCTATATAATATTGAAAACCCAATCAGAGCATTTGGGGTTCTTGTTGATTGCTTGCTTGCCAACTTCTAAAACTTCCTATCTGTGGATGATTTTCAGGGATTAAACTCAAAAGCCCATCTTCTTCATCACCCACTTCCCCTCCAAAACAACTCATGGATATAAGGGACATAGAGACGACACTACCTCCAGGGTTTAGGTTTCACCCTAGTGATGAGGAGTTGGTGTGCTATTATCTCTACAAAAAGATTACTAATGAGAGAGTCTCAAATGGAACCATGGTGGAAGTAGATTTGCATACATGTGAGCCCTGGCAACTACCAGGTTGATGACACTTTACTTTTCCTAGCTTTCATTTATTTATTTCAATCAGAATCATTCTCTCCCACCTGCTCCCATTATTTTACTGGAATACATGTTTTTTTTTAGTTTCCATCTTAATAGATAAATGTCAGGTTTCTTAAGTTACTTAAGCACCTTAAGGTGATCTACACTTTGCATGATTTTAAAAATTATTGTAGCCATCACTGTGTGTGTATGAGTGACTGAGAGAGAGGGAGATTAAAAATTTAATTAGTATCTACCCATGCAATATGCATGAAAGAATATAGTAGCCACCATTATAGCTGTTTTTTTTTTTTCCCTCTTCCACCTTAATTAGTCCTTTAAATGCTCATATTGGGCTCAATTATCGTTATCTAATCAAATATCGAAATGCTTTCTTGAAGAGTTATATATTTTTCTTGGTGATCAACTATCATTACAATATCGGGGAATTTCCGCATATATTTATATATTTGATATTCCACCCAAATATATATGTTTGCAAGTGAGGTAACTGTCTTTTCAACATTGCTGCATCATATCTTTTGTGGGAAGAGGGTTGAGTCTCCCCGCTATTATTTTTCAAATAATGTTGTTTCTAAGGTCAAGTTACCTAGCATTCCAAATTCTTGAAATGATAATGCTAGTTTCTCTACTAATATATTATGAAAATAACGTGAATAACAAGGAATCCTTATCTAATGTGATTCCTTGAGATTTTATTAATTGTTTTTGGGTAGATGTAATTGTGATGATATCTTTCTTTCTGTCATTAATATCATTTCATGAGAATTTGTTTCTTACTTTCTTTGTTCTTCATAGAAAGAATTTTAAAATTTTCTATGCATATCCTAGACTGTGACTTTGAAGAGAAAACATTCTTTTAATTCTGGCTAGGTAAGCTTAAAAGTCATGGAGACCCCTCCATAAATTTCCTTATGATGATTGGTGTTTCATGAGCAACATGTGGAATTTATCAAACATTTATTTTATCCCACCACTGTACATTATGAAGAACAATAATAAATGAGATTGTCCACACTAGCAAACATTCCACAGTAGACCCTTACATAACATATTATATTCGTGGCCCACTAAAACATAGATGTGGATCCAAGTAAAATATTCCACCCATGGATGTGTGAACCTCTCTCTCTCTCTCTCTCTCTCTCTCTCCAAGTAAAATATTCCACCCATGATATGTGAACCTCTCTCTCTCTCTCTCTCTCTCTCTCTCTCCAAGTAAAATATTCCACCATGATATGTGAACCTCTCTCTCTCTCTCTCTCTCATTAGCTATTTATTTTCACATGAGAAAAGTGCCAAGTTATAACTACTTTCTTCTGGCCACTAGGGTGAAAATAATTGAGGAGCTAGGTTGAATGGAAAACAATCATTGCAAAATTAGCCTACCTTAAGTTCAACTGCTGGATTAGATAAAGACTAAATTACTATATGGCAAACTTAGATGTTTAATGTAAAGAAGAATTCATGGACAAACATCTCTATAGAAGGTAAGGTTTTATTTATTTATTTTGGGATTATAGCTATTAGGTTTTATTAAAGCATATGAATATGATTTGTCTGATTGGAGAAACATCACACCAAGGTCAAATCATCTGCTGCAGTCTAAAGTGTGGCATTGTCAAGAGTGTGACACGTAACCCCAAAGTGGAAATCACCCACGAAAAAAGTGAAAATGACCCATCAAAGTAGTTTTTTTTCTACTTTTTTGGGTGTTAATGTCACACTGCTGACGATGCCACATTTTACTTCACTTTAAGCTGATATGATGTCTGACAATGGATATTTTTGGAAAACATACAGGGTATTTTTCTTAGGATAATGTTAAGCCTCTAATGACGTTTTGATTAGTATTGACGTGATATCTCTCCTATCTGATTTGAACTCTATAAATATTGAAGAATGATTGTCTCGCCTTTCTTTTATGTGTATTCTTATGACCATAACTTCGAAGGAAAAGAAAAAAGAAAAAAATCTTGGCAACAAGTGGTGGTGGTGTTAACCCATGTCACGTTTTGAATTTTAAGAGGCAGTTCTAAATTTTTGACGATGTGACATGCAATGAACACCACTACAATTTGCTGCAAGGTTTTTTAACTGTATAGGATCCTTTACTGACTTGGACTCAGTACAAGGATTATTGGGCATATATTTAGTTTAAGAAAGTCTCCTCACCAAAGGAAAATGTATCATGGCAAATGGTCATTATATTGCTTATCAGTTAATACCCTTTTATTTTTATTTTTTGAGAATAATACCCATTATTCTATCTTGCTGATAAAAAAGAAACACTCTCATTAAAGTTGACAAACTCACATGGTAACCCTACCCATTACTCAGATGTAGCCAAACTCGGGGCCAACGAGTGGTACTTCTTCAGCTTTCGTGACCGCAAATATGCCTCTGGCTTGCGTGCCAACCGAGCCACCAAGGCGGGATACTGGAAAGCCACTGGAAAGGATCGTCCCGTGTTCGACTCCACTTCCCATGCAATTGTGGGGATGAGGAAGACTTTGGTTTTCTACCGCAATAGAGCTCCAAATGGTATCAAGACTGGTTGGATCATGCACGAGTTCCGGCTGGAGAACCCTTTTATGCCTCCTAAGGTTTGATTCTAAATACTTTCAAATTTATAGACACAGCAAACATTGGACAAGAAAAAGATGCCAACTTGTTAAAGTTGGTAAAGTCTGTGGGTGTTATATCATAGACCTGGTTCAAAACCCGTCTTCACCTACTAATAAATTAACTACTAAGACTCATTTGGACACTAAAAATTAGGTGAGAACGAATCTTGTGAGAATTGTGAAAACGGCATCGGGGTATGGACACATCAGCGCCGAAAAGTGATAAGTGCCCCCCAAAAAGTGCAAATCACTTTTTGATACTGATGCATCAGCCCCTCTGGTGCAGTTTTGATTCGTTCTCACATAATCCAAGCTCCACTTGGGTGGTTAGGTTTGCAGCAACAGTCATACCACATTCTGAGTTCGAGCAAAGAGGATTGCTCCCCTTAACTAACGCTAACTATTGCCCCTTGTCAGGGGATGGGCACATCAGCACTGAAAAGTGACATGTGCCCCCTCGCTGATGTGTCCACCCCCTGTCAAGCGGCAGAGGTTATTTTAAGGATCTGGACTAAATGAGAATTAGCACAAGGTAGAAAAGCTACCTAGACCAAAGTAAAAGCCACCAAAGGTACAAAGTGTTACCTAAAGTCTGATATCAAGTGCGACACCCCCCCTGATGGGACACTCAAGAGGGGGAATCAAAAACCTCCAAAAAGTAAATTGATTCAGCCCCCGGAGTGTCCCATCAGGGGGTGTAGCGCATACGATTTCATCCCCCTAAATTAAAGGCCAGATTGAGTAGTGTCACAAAATGGGCCGCTATAGACATCAGCTGGAGATCATTGTGGAGGAGCGTTAGGATCCTAATGTTTTCAAGGACCTACTCCTATGGCTTTTGGCCTATTACTTAGGTTTGTAACATTCTAGCCAATAGAAAATTTATTACTTATGTCACATAGAATGGTGCATGCATCCAAACACGTCTAATACACTTGCAGCATATAGGCTCATAGGGACAGTCATGTGATCCGGTCGAAATGTTGGATGTTGTAGATTTTCTGTCGGTAATCTTTCAAAGAGTGGGCTCCTCTTGTAGGAGTAACATGTGGCCGGATTTGGTAGGACAGGTTAAAGTGAGTCTAAGATAAGAATAACATTATGGCTAACACATCAGCGCCAAAAAAGTGACTTACACTTTTTTGGGGAATGCTAATCATTTTTTGGCACTGGTGTGTTGGTCCTAATGTCATTCCTATCTTAGGATCACTTTAACTTGTCCTACCAAATCCTCAAGGGTGCCTGTGATAGTTTATATTACATTAGCTATTTCTCATGGACATACTGACAGTACTTAAGTTTTGGGTTGAAGCTGTTGGCAAGGGTGAATCACTTCATGGGCACCAACTTTCTTTTGTCTATGTCTGTGCTTACATGGTTATAGCTTCTTTTTCTTTTTCTATTTTTTGTGGCAGGAAGACTGGGTGCTGTGTAGGGTCTTTCACAAGGGCAATGGAGAGCACATCACAAAACTTACTCTAGCAAATGACTTTGAGACCACAATTGGTGCTTCATCTCCACCTAGATACAATACCCTGCCATGTGGGTCCCAACAAATCAACTCATTCTCTAAAATCCTACATAATCAAGGCCACAGTTCACTGAATTTAGCAGTGGTGGGCACTGATTATCCTCAGGAAGAGAGCAACACACCCTTCATTGAGATAAATTCTAGAAATGGTGATGAATATGGGTTCCTATTGGATATGGGTCTAGAAGACAATAACTGGATGCAGGACCCTTAAGCATAGAGGAACTGAGGTTTGAGGATAAGAACAATATAGTCTTTCTCTAGATTGGACTTTATTGAAGACAAAATGAAAGGAAAGGAGGATACCCATTTGTTTATGTATTATTTGTTGTATTGTTTGGCTTTCATAGATAGGGTTATATTTGGTTTGGGGTGTACATGAGTTATGTTAGGACAGTATGTTCTTTGGAGTTTATCATGAGTTTGTGTAAATATCAAAATGGAACTTATACAAATATAGTCATTTTCTTTGTTTTTTAAGAAAACAAAACAGAATTCACCAGAAAGGTGAGCAAATCAAAAGCAGTACAAGAACAGAGAAAACAAAAGGTAAAAAAGCTAAAAGCCCTAACTGCAATAGCCATCATCCCACAAGGATTATCAAAACCCTCTTCAAAGTCCTCCTTACTAGAGATCACGAATCGATTGATCCTGATATTTTGATAACTTTTGCTTGATTTTGATCGAACTTTGATTAAATACATTGGTTTATTTAAGAAGACCAATTATAACAAAACTTTCCCAAAGTTAAGCTCTTTTTGTAAACAAAAATGCCAAAAATTGTTAAAAAATATACTATGTCTCGACTCAAGATCTGCTGGGTGGGTAACCTGTGGAACGTCTTGGTTTAACGTTTGGTAAGATTAATTTTTTATTTTATTTATAAATAATTTATAATTAAGGAACTCTAATGAATTTCCCAATTCAATGGATACTAAAACAAGTTAAGTTTCATTTTAAGTTCACCGAACCAAACCTGAACCTAGACTTGAGCTCGTTTCTAAGGAAGCCTGAACTGAGTTAATGGGTCACTAGGCTGTTGGGCCTTTCTTTCTAGCTGACAAGCTGAGCCTACTTTTACAAGTCCGAGCCGAGCATGAGCTTTGCCTTCATGTGACAAGCCTGACCTAAGCTGGGAAAAGCCCGGCTTGTTGCCACCTCTAAATTCCAAACAATGGATTTGGATCTATCTCCCAACTCTACAAATCCCAACACAACCTTAGTTCTTGAGAGAGGTTCCCAATCGACCAGCAAGCGGGACAGCTTGAGTCAACCTGGTTCAACTGTTGGGTCACATCGAGTCACCCAATGATGCCAACATTCATAAACCCATCTTTAATTACACACTACACTATTCATACCTTGGTACAACTGTCATATTTAATTAAATTTAATTCTATACATACTTGTTAAGAACCACAATAAATGCAAGAGCCAGCTTGACTGTTAGCATCACTAATTTTGAAGCGACTTAATTATCATTAAATTCATATTTATATTAACAACAGCATTTATGGCTCATATAGATACATGGGCAGGAAAAACTACTTTTCCATCTCTATCTTAGCAATTATTTACCAAAAAAAAAGAAAAAAAAACCTTTATCTTTGCAATTTTACCTTTGAGCTTTTTGTCAAATTTCCCTGAAAGCTTCCTTCACTAGAGACTGGAGACAGAATCCATATTTAAAACTGATTTCATTTTTCCCTCTTAGTCTCTCACTTCCTTCACTTTCTTTTTCCCCCTTTGACAGTTGACTGATTTGCTTATCAACTTTTATTTTGATTGTGATGATCAATTAGTTTGCCGGATTGGATTATGCAATCAAACACAAACTGTCTAATCAATGCTCCGGTGCTCAGGTGGCTGCAGCAAATTCCTCTTAAAAGGGAGGCTAGCGTTGAATCCCAATCAAAGCAATAATCATTTTTAATTGTAAATTATAAGGCCGTTATCGTGTTTTTTTGGCACTTAGAAATGTTTTTAACATTATTTGAATAATATTAATTGTTTCTATATACTCGACTCAATAAGCTCTATTTCAACAACTTGGGTTGGCTATATAAATCTTGTTTCGTCATTCCACTCTTTTTAGGGCCATATATACCATTATATGACATACTATCTTATCTTTTCTCACTATTTCAACTCAAATCTTTTTGGCCTTCCCCTGCCTTCAACTTATCTAGGAGTGTGCATGGGTTAGTTCCAAGCCTAGACTTAAAAAGGCCCATTTTAAGGCCTGTCATGGTTTATTTCAAGCTTGGGCTAGATACAGACCTGAAAAAATCGATGAATTAAGACCTAAGCATAGACCAATATATTTTTATGGGCCTCACGCCCGTCTAAGGGCCCACTATTTCAATGCAAAAAACTTATAATTAAAACTACCAAAATTTGTATATATAAAGTTTCGGGCCTTAAGCCTTAGTTTAGGCCAAAGTTAGCCCAAGCATGACCTAATCTTAAGTTTTGGTTTAAATTCAGGCTTGACACCCCATTAAGCCTAAGCTTAGGCTATGCCTTTTCAAGTCAGTTTTTCGGGCAAGCCTGTCCCAGCTATGTATCATATTTTACTTTTTTCACAGTGTAATTAGGCTTTTGTTGCACATGACCAAACCATCTCAATCTACTATTTTGTCTGATTGCCTTATTATCACCCCTATGCTCTTGGGATTGCGTTCATTCTTGATTCTACCACTTCTAATTTTCCACTCATCTATTTCAAAATTTTCATGTAAGATATATTCATTCTAGGAATATATATATATTTTATTTCCCATTGCAAAGTATAATTGTTCTAATATTCATCTCATAAAATTTTAATTTTCATGCTAATAGTCAACATCAATCTCTCAACACTCTAGAAGTACTTCTCCACTTTATTCATCCTACTTAATTTTATCCAATACATCTTTCTAAAACTCTCTTATGTAATTTTATTAATAAATATTTTAGAATTTTTTTTTAAATGACCACCATGGGCCCCATGAAGAACTCCAATGATGGAATTTTAATCTATGGGTTTGGAGGAAAAAAGTGAGCTAGATCTTTTATAACAAATTTTTTTTGTAGTTTTTTTTTAGCATAAACAAAAAACTGCAAAAGACAAAAACAGCCCACAAAAAGACAATAAAACCCCAATTTTATGTTCAAGCTTAAAAAAACTATAAAAAAAATTTGTTACTAACAGATTTTTTGCCAGTAAGTTGGACACTATGCACCATAATACAAGATTCTAAAAAATGTCCAAATAGTCAGCTGCAGCAAATTTTTCTGTAGCTTTTTGTAGCATGACAAAAAAGCTCAAGAAAAAAAAATCCCATGTTAAAAGACAAAATACCCATGCTTTTTGGCTGTGTTACAAAAACCTACAGCAAAATTTGCTACAGCAAATCATTCCTCAGGTGAACACTAAGGCCTGGACTAGTATGATAAGGGTAAAAATGTCAAAACACTCACCCTCAATCAAATCAATCTAAAATACATATAACTACAGGTTTCTACTACAGAGGATCACGAGTGCATGGCACACATACCATCGGATCACATGTTTTGTTATTGTACTACTTTGAATATCTACCATCGGATGATCATCATTGTTTACGTGTTATAAAACTCGATCCAACGGTGTGAAATAAACTACTAAGCATGTACTTCTCGTGATTTTATCCAAGCATCTCATTACTTCTATCGTATTCTATTTCTATCCCTGAAAACGTATTATGGTTGTACGTTGTCATTCAAGAACTGAAGAACAAGCTTTCACTCATTAATTTCTAAGGAGACGAAAAATTGGATGAGTTTGTTTTGACTTGCATTGTCGAATCCCCTTTGTGCCTATAACTCGTGTTGTGGCTGTGTGATATGCACCATGGACTGTACAAGGTTAAAAACATAATAAAACAAACACACATAATTAAAAAAACAAACAAAAAAAAGTAAAAACACACCAGTGTTAGGCTGTGTACACGGGAGGGTGTCTGCACCCTGTCAAATGACCGGCATATCAGCACCGACAAGTGATATGCGCCTCCCAAAAAAGTGAAAATCACTTGTCGGCACTGATGTGCCTCCTCTTGACAGGGAGATTAAACAATCCACCCTCTGTACATGGATGTAGGTTTGGGAATGCTCCCCTTGACTAATGCTAACCACCACCCTCCTTTAGGGGTGGGCACATCAGTGCTAAAAAATGATTTACACTTTTTTTTTTTAGTGTGGCGGGGGGTGGGAGCATATCACTTGTCAGCACTGATGTGCCCACCCCCTAACAGGGGGCAGTGGTTGGCGTTAGTTAAAAGGGATGACATCTTCTGCGATGTGAATATTTACACCGGGGTTGGAGCCACCATTCACGGGGTGCCATATGGTGTTAGGTACTGACAGTTCATACACTTTTGTCAGTACTTGACACCACATGGCACTCCATGAATGGTGGCTTGAGTCCGGCATAAATATTCATGTCGCAGAGATATCATCCCTAATAAAGGGGGTTGTTCCCAATCCTCTTTGGTGTACATGTCATGGTTGAGTCATAGTATACACAATATGCCTCTTATATCCTTTTGAAATATTCTTTGTGACCCAATGTGTTACATGTATCACTAACAGTCACGTGATGTGTTTTTGAACTGGGGACCTCTTTTTGGATGCTTACTTTTTATTTGACTACATTTTTTTTTATGCTTATAACCCTGTACACACCATATATCAAAGTGTAAACTCATGATGCGATCACACCAATTTTAGTTACAAAAGATTTGCTCCCATTTAGTACGGCCAATTTTGAGTAAGTAGAATCATCTTCAGGGGTAGAGAGGGAGAGAGAGATCAACATTACATAATAGAAAAAAATGTCCTGCGATAAAAATGTGTTTGTAGTGTGTATGGTGAATGATAAGCTAACACATGTATTGTGTTTGGGGGTTAAAAACGTTCAAAAAAGTATTGAAATGAAAAGGTAGGTGTTCAAAAAGAGATACAATAGAGGCCTGTGTCAAAACAGACAATCATTCTTACATAATTCACATACATTTATTTTTTCAAGGAGCGAATTTCCTCTTGCAAGAAAAGCCTTGCGCTAGGCGTTGTATGATATATATGTAGCGGAAAAAGCAATACACACCCAACACTAAGCACAAAAGAAGTGTTTTTTTTTGCTTTTTTCACCTGGAAAGGATGTTCTGTCTTGGATTGTGTAAAATGGGTGGGTAATGCATTTTTTGAATATTAAATATACATTATATTCTATGTAACAACACCTGGTGTCCTGGACACCAAATCCTGAATAGAACATCCTTTCCCTTTTTCCCCACATGTTGCACTACACCTAGTGTAAGGGGGTCCAAAGGTGCTTTTTTCCAAGAGGAAATCTGCTTTGAATTTTTTCAAATTTGTTTAAATAGTACAAAAAAAAAAAAAAAAAAAAAAAAAAATAAATAAATACAGCAGTCCATTTAAGATGTTTAAAATCGCTACTTTTTCATCAATTATTGAATAAGCTGGCATCCATTTAATGATGGATCTTGACAGTTGACCCTTTGAACATAAGCTACTTTGCAAGTGAGCCCTTGCTGCTGGAGTCATATCCCCTAAATCACGTTTACTGTGTTCCACAAGACACAAGTGAGTGGGGTTCTAGGAGACACAAGGGAGTGGGACCCATATACTTTTTGCATGGGGGACCCATTCCCTTGTGTCTTGTGGAACACAATAAGGGTGATGCTGTGATATGGCTCCTTGTAAGAGGGAGCTCCACCTCCCTTTGTGTCTTGGCTCACCTATGGCTCACCATGAGGCGTCACAGAGGATACGGCTCCTTGTAAGAGGTATCAGTCCCTCCCAAGTCCCAATGTGGGTGGTATTGGGCTGAAAGCCATGGAATAAGAGGATGGTCCCCGTTTTAGGGTACGTTTAGTACCATTTTTTATGTTGTTATTTATAAACATAATAAACAGTTCTTTTTATTTTTTTAAACCTCATAAACTTATTCCAAGAAAAAGATGTGTTAGGTCGCACCAGCTGGAATTTGTTTTCTCTATTTTATATTCTTGACATTATCATTATCATTATCATCATGGATCATTGTCCTCATACTTATCATCAATCTTACAAAACAACAAAGAGAGCAAATTTTCTGTGATCACATTCATGGCTGGACACATGGATCACAAAGCAATGTTTTGTAACCATGAAGATTAGTATCAATGAAAGTTTCTTACTATTTATCAAAAAAATAGTTACCAAAATCAAAAACAAACCATGAGTCAGTTTGTGTACATCACTCATGATTATACCAATTTTGGCCACAGAATGGTTGCTCCCAACAAAAAATCATGTATGGGAAAGGGTCTTTTTTATGCAATTGTTTTATCTTTTGTTTTAAAAAAATGAATAATTGATTCAATAAACCAATACCAAATGCTCCACAAACTCCCTGTTGTGATGCTTTTCGGCCTGATGGGTATATTGCTTCTTGGTTGGTTGACTACTTTTGATAATACTCCCATTAATTCAGCTCTAAAATCTTTGAATCTGGATTTTGCCAAGAATGTATTCTTTGGAGTCAATTTCAGAATCAGAAAAAGCATTTGGTTCAACAAGGAAAAAAAACAACTGAAATCTTGATGAAAGAAGATGAGGATGTTAAAGTAGTTGAATCAGCAAATAAATTAATAAATAAAATAAACCAGGCCAAGGAATCGTAGAATGGACATTAGCCCCCCAAAAATGAATTCAAAACAGATTTTTCATGTGGAATTTGTAGAGGGAATTTGGTGTTACCAAATGACATTCTTAACTCTTTAGGATTCTTTGGAGGTGAGAAGCCATGAATCATTCTTTTGGAATATTTTCAAACACAACTGTCTTAAAAAATTGAGAGCCTTGTCAAATGTTATGTCCTCAAATTGCAATCGCGATACCCTATAACTCTTTTTAGTGTTGTTCTCACAACAGGCTAACAAAAAAAGTGTTTAGGGGCAATAAAGTCATTTCATTTTGTACCCTTCTTTGTGCTAAGTGACTTTATTGCCTTATTTTTACCACTTGTCACCGTGTGGTGAGAGCAACACTAAATGAAACTATATAAGATCCCATCTCCTTGAATTGACCACTTGAAAAAATAAAAAAGAGAATGAATTTAGAAAACTCTTTACCCCTAAGCTCAATTTGATTACATCCATCTAGGACCCGTTGGATTTTGAGTCTCAATGCTCCACATGCCAACCATGTCATATAGTTAGCAACATGGCATTGGGTAAGTGTACAGTTTGGAATTAATTAGGCATAATTCATTTGTTTTCAATTAAATATTTGATAAACACTAGGTAAAAAAATAAAATTCATAGCCAACCTATTTCTTTTTCTGGTTCAAATTTTTTTCTGTTTTACCAGAGAGATATCAAATGCGGGCTTAGGCAAATACGCATGGATTAATGGAGGCTGTTAAAAGCAAATACGAAGAAGCAAAGTACCTATGTGTTTATTAAACCAAGAATCATCTCTAACGGTCCATGTCTTTAGCCAAATGGGATTCATATCCTCTAGTCCACATTTTTTGTGCTCCATGGTGCTCCACAGACATGGGGGGTGGAGCCCATGCTTTTTAAAAAAAAAAACCCCATGGCAAAAAACAAACGTATGGGTCCCCCACCTCCTTTGTGTCTTGGAGCACAAAAACGTGGACCATAGGATACAGCTCCAGCCAAATGAGGTTTCTTCGTCTTTCAATGGCTAAATCATGATGGATGATTCTTGAGTGGTTCTCCATCACCCTTAGAACTCTTTTACAGGAAGGATGTTCTGTCCAGGACACCAGTAGACGTCACATGGAATAAAATGGGTGGGTGATGCATTTTTTGAATATGAAATATGTACTTTATTCTTTATTCCTTGTGACGGTCCCTAGTGTCTTGGACACCAAATCCTAGACAGAACATTCTTTTCCTTTTATATGTTCTCACACACAGACACAATATATATATATATATATATATAGTTTGAACAGTAGAAAAATAAGCAAATAAATCCCTGAGTAAATAGATCTCTGTGCCAACACAGACAATCATTCCCCTAAATACAAAACTATTGCATTTAAGATGATTAAAATCATCTAATGATTTTCTTATATACCAAGATATCCATGTCTCCAAGAGTACTTGACTTAAAG
>JAOXJP010020916.1:0-17298 GCA_025762735.1 Platanus orientalis | reverse complement strand
ATTTGAACCTCAGAAAATGGGGTTTAATCCTCGGAATGGACCCCACTTCACCCCTCAAAATAGTGTGCTCAAGCACTATTTTACAGGACCAGCCCCCATGCCTGATTTTGTTACCCCATCTAAAAATGGATTTCGTTTAAAATTATTAATCCCCTATTTATATAACTGTTTTAACTGTGTAATTAATTTTTTTAAGATCCATTTATCAATTTTAGCTATTATTTCTGTATTTTACAATTCAGTGTATAACATGCTATCCAAATTCAGAACTGTGATACTTGTCTATCTTGTGTGAGCTATAAATCTATCTACAAAATGAATCTTGGCCTAAAAATTTATATGGAAACTCATAACACATCCCTTGACTTCTCTTTAAAATTTGGGACCCACCTGATCTCTGAATTTCAAGATATGGGTCCCACAACCTAGACTTTGCTGAGAAATCTGTGCACAATGTACAGTGTTTTTCATTTTGAAAAATTTTAAAAGTGGGTCCTACCCCTTCACCAGGGGCTGGGGATTTTTGTGAACCCTCCTAGGAATTTCACTCACCTCCCCCAAAAGGCCCATAGTCCAAAGACCCCAGAATACTGCCCAAAATCTAAAAAAAACAGACTGTCCAGCATATGCCTGAATTCCAACTAAGTTAGATTTTAGGTGCACTTAAATTCATGCGTATACCTATTTTAGGCATATTATGAAATTGTGCTCATTATACCTTGTTGGAAATATCTCTCTCCTAGCTTTCCAAAGAGACTGACTACGCTCAATTTCGAGTTGTGAGGAGGGAGATATGCTCATTTGAGTGCAGACTGTCCACAATACGCCTGAATTTTAGTCCAGTTAAAGATTAGGCGTATACGGAGTTCAGGCGTACTACCCTGTGATCAGGCATACTGACCAAAAACCTCTCAGAAACCTTAGCCTAGCCCTATACATAGACCAAGTCTAGCTTTAGACATCTAGACATCTAGACATTCAGACACCTTAATTTTACTTGGGAGACAACGCTGGTATCGTGGCTGCTACATCAGTGCGATCCGACTGAGTAGCCCGACTCAACCAATGCTTTTCAATCATTCCTGACTTTTTCTAGCCTCCCTACCTTATCTTAGGGTCATGTCATACTGGTTCACGACCCAAAGACCCTGATACTTGACCCTAGCCCAACTAGGTCCATAAAACACTCAAATTGGTATAACATAGTGTTAACCCCCTTTCACTAACACATTTCAGGAGCGGGAAGTACTTTGTAAGTATATACAAACCCTAAATGAACCAACCCTAAACTAATCTCACAGTCAAACATATTTGACTGCTGAGACTTACAGACATTAGAACTACATGCAGTCTGATCCCGACAAAACCATAGGAACACAGAACCATACAAGATCGGGTATATAGGCAGCCAAAGACTATGTTTCAGGTGCGATTGCAGTGATCACACCACATGGGTGGTCCAGATCAATAAAACAAAATAAATACAAACAGACACTATCGCTCACCGACACTTGGAAATTGCTAGGTTAGAGGAGCCACCCTAAAAAGGTGGGTAATTGGCGTGCCTAACACCTTCCCCAATTGCAACCAAACAGCTTACCTAGGTCCCTGAAAACCAGACCAGTCAAAGAGTCAACCCTAGGCCCAAGTGCCCAACCCGGGCCCTAAAAAGCCCGTATCCTCCCTTTCCCCTGAAAAGGAGGCAGGCGCCCAACCCCGCCTGTAAAAGAACCCGAGTTGGTGGCGACTCCAAACAAACCCCGAAGTGGGTCGCGGATTCCCTTTCCGCGATGTCCACAGACCCCAAAGGCACATTTTGCCTAGTTTAGTCTCATTTTGTGCTTCCTTAGTGTATCAAAGGTTTCTTCAAGATCTTCAAAGTGGAGGTTTGTCTTTAGGATTTTCACAAGCATATCATCTATATATACCTCCATGTTTCTTATGATATAGTCTTTGAACATAGTGTTGACCATCCTTTGATAAGTGGCTCTAACGTTCTTCATTCTGATGGGCATAACCTGATAACAATACAATCCCCAGTCAATGATTGTGAATATTTCCTCTTGGTTCGGTCCATCCATCCAAATCTGATTATAGCTCGAGAAGGCATCAATAAAGTTAAGCAACTCGTGCCCGACGGTTGAGTCAACCAGGGTGTCTATTCTTAACAAAGGTAAACTGTCTTTCGGATAGACCTTATTTAGGTCCATAAAGTCCATGCATACTCTCCCTTTTTCAGTTAGCCTTCTTAAAGAGTACTACATTGGACAACCATTCTGAGTAGTGCACTTCCTGTATGAAATTCGCCTCAGTGAGCTTATCTACCTTTTCTACGACTGTGAAATTCTGGTCTACTGTAAAATTCCTCCTCTTCTGCCACACGGTTTGGTCATCTTCTGACATTCATCTTGTGTACCATCACCTCGAGGTCTATCCCGGGCATGCCTTTATGAGTCCATGCGAAGATGTCCCCGTGTCAGGCCAACAGCTCAAGCAATCATTTTTGTTGAGTCAGTTTGAGTATGCTTCCTACTCTAACCTTTTAATTGGGGGCCGAGTCATCCAGAGGGAACTTCAAGAAATCTCTCGCTGGTTCAGCCTCTAGGCCATCTTTCTTTGCTTTCACTTCCTTCTCATTGATCACCAAGGTCCCCTCTTATGGTTCGACAGAAAGTGAGGTACTATAGCATTCTCATGCCATGGTCTGGTCACCCTTGACTTCCCCCACCCCGTGATAGGTGGGAAACCTCATCATTAGGTAGTATGTGGAGGTGACTGCTATCATTTAGTTCAGAGAGGGCCTTCCCAATATCGCATTGTATGCCGATAGGCAGTTGACCATAAGGAAAATGACCTCCTTGGTGATCTGTTGTGTTGTCACCGATAGGGTTATCGATCCTATGGGGAACAGTCAGTCTCCCATAAAACTGATGAGGGGGGCCTTTATCGGCTGTAGCCTATCTTCTGGGATCCCCATCTAGTAGAAGGCAGATACATAAAGAATATTGGCAGAGCTACCATTGTCGATCAGCACCCTTCGCATCTTGAAGCTAACGATCATGATGATGACAACAAGGGCATCATTGTGTAGGTGTTGCAGTCGCGAGGAATCCTCCTCAGTAAAAGTGATTGGGTGATCGGTTCTTCAAGTTTGTTTCATCGACCTCCTTGTCATATAAACACTCTTTTCCTCCACGTGCCTGGACTTCTTTACATAAGCCTTTCGGGCTGAGGCGGACTCACCTTCTCTTGTGGGTCCTCTAACTATCACTTGAATCTCACCCAAAGGTAGAGGCCCCTTATTCTCATTCATAGCTGGTCGGCTTGGCCCCTTGTCTATTCCTTTTGCCCTTTGTGTGGTCACAAATTTTTGTAGCCTTCCTCATTGTATCAACTCCTTTATTTGTTCCTTGAGGTCGAAACAATCGTTGGTGTCATGTCCATGGTCCTTGTTGAATCAACCATACTTGGAGATGCATTAGGGTTTTGTAAGTCTCCAGATGGTTGATGGGATCTTTCGTTCTATTAAATGCCTCTATTTGTGGTGCCTAGAACTTGTGGGGATGTGGGCAGTTCATCACTCGGGTCGAGAAGGGTAACTTTGTCCTCCTAACCAAGTCTTCCATGGTGGAGGGTCCCTTCCCCTTCACTGCCCTCATGATATACTTTAGTTTGTCTTGGACTTCCTTCAGTTGCTCATCCATTGGTGGGTTATGGGGCTCACCTTCATCCGCTCGACTTTGTTGATGGTGTTCATCGCCGTGTTGCCTTTTAGACTCATTGCATTTTGTTTCCCCCATCCTTTCTCATGCATACTTCCGGTTGGGACGGGATTCTCGTCCTGCGGCCCCTGTCGACCATCTTGTTATTTTTGGTTAAGCAACCTCTATAGGAGCTATAGGTTTTGTTATGTGATTTTCTCCATAACCCTTGTTAGATCCTGAACTCACCATTCTAGCTTAGATCTGCCGGCCTCCCCCTCTGGACGTTTGGGTTGGTTGTTATTCATTGTGGCATTCCCAGGGTTGTTTCTTTTGGCATCTATAGACCTTGTGTCCACCATGCACTCTTAGTCTAGACAGACCTTATTAGTTACGAAAATCCCACAGATAGTGCCAATTGATGATGCCCTAATCTAGTTCCCTTGGCGTTATCCGATGAGTGCAAGGCTACTCGAGGGTCCGATGAACCTCTCCAAATAAAACTAGATCTGGGGTGTGCTAGCCAAGTGCCGACCGGTCGCACTCCGACGATCAAGTCAAATATCAATCCTAAATGGAGAATAAAAGAGGGACGGGTCTCTGCCAAGAACTTGTTGTTACCTTTTCCCTGGTGTGATCCCCTTCTTATAGTGCTCAATCTTCTTGTTGTATTCAGATTTTCAGCCCTTCACCTCCTACTCAGGCGACTCAAGATGCATTGGTGCCCTTGGGTTTGGCCATCTCGAGACCACCCGGGGCTTGATTCATGTGTTTGATTGGGTCGGTCCTGACTGTTCTTTGGCTTTGAGTCCATAAAAAAGAAAACTAGGAGATTCGAAAAAACACTTTTTAGCATAGTGAGTTTCTTGCCTTTTGACAAGTGAAGCTATTTCCAGGAAGCTAGCTTCTTCTCAAATCTCTCAACCATGGGGTTCCACAGCTCTTTAGATTTATGCTTTGCTCCTCGCAGAAGACCTAAATAGGTCAATGGAAACCTATCTAGTTTGCATCCCATAATATTGGCCAACTCTCTAAGGCTAGGGCATTCACCCACCCCTATCATTATGCTTTTTCTCAAATTTATCTCTAGGCCTTATGCAACCTCAAGTAAAAGGAAGATACATCAAAGATTCTACATATAATCAACATTCAGCTACATAAATAGGGGCATGCTGTTTGAAAACTATAATATGTTGGTTTTGGGCCTACATGAGCCTATCTGCCATCCACTCAGTACACCCCCTTCCTTTAGCACCATTTGGTTAAGAACCTTAACTAAAGGGAGAAAGAGGATCTCCTTGTCTCAATCCTTTACAACTTTTGAAGTAGCCTTTTGAAGAGTCGTTAATCATGAACGAAAAAGAAACATTATCATGAAACTCTTCCAAGACTACCATCTCGTCTTCCCCAACTATATCCAAAAATTCAATATAGAATTTAATAGGAAACTCGTTTGGACTAAGGGCCTTATCTTCTTTAAAACTTTGAAGAGCTGCAGTCACCTCCTCTAGCGTGAATGCTCTTTCAAGCCAATTTTTGCTTTCCTCCAATATTTTGTTAAACTCCAATACCTCTAGCTTTGGTCGATACCTACTAGATTAGGTGAATAAAGAATGATAGTAGTCAACTATGTGTTCTACTAATTCTTGCTTGTCATACACCCACTTCTCGTTCACCTTTAGTTAGTCAATGTTGTTGTTTATGGAGAGTATGTTAGCCATTTTTTTTTAAATTGGTATTTCTGTCCCCATGTCGCAGCCACCCTACCCAAGATTTTTGCCTCCAACTTATTTCCTACGTACAAATCCAGTCAATGTAATCCTTCTTCCTTTTCTCCCTAAGAGCTTTTTCTAAACTGGTAAAACCACCAATCTGTTCTTTTCTGTCTAACTTGAACATGGTTTATAGGCACTCCATTTTTTCAACTTCGACCCTTCTAAATTCGCATATGTTCTATATTCTAAGGGATTCCTTGAGAGCCTTAAGCTTCTACCCAAAGATAAAACTAGCTGTTTTAGAGAACCTAAAAGATCCCTTCCACTCCTTGACTTTGTCTTTAAATTCCTCATATTCCATCCACATGAGCTCGAACTTAAAAGGAGATGGGCCCCTTATTCCTTCCTCATTCTTGAGAAAAATAGGAAAATGATCTGATATGGGCTTCGAGAGAGCCAACTGTTTTGCTTTGAAAAAATGGTCTTTTTATTTGGAAGAGACCAAAAACCGATCCAAGCGACTCATTGCTGGGCTATCTTGGTGACTAGACCATGTGGATTTGGCACCTTCCAATGAAATATCAATGAGATAATGAAACTTAATAAAATCCAAAATTTTTCTCATTTGACTGTTCAACCTACACCCTCCCACCTCCCTCTTGATTATCTAATAATGTTAAAGTCTCCCCCATACACCATGGAAGGCCCCATCTCTGCTGCATATCGTTGAGTTCATCCCAAAATTGCTCCCTACCAGTCGAGTCTATAGGACCATACACCCCGGTATAGATCCACTCAAAGGAGTCTTCTAAGGAAATACATTTCCCTTTCTATAAACCTCATTCACACATTCTTTCTTTCCCTTACCCCTTAAGCCCCTAATATTCCAAGACAAGATGTTCAAATGCATCATAAATAACGATATCAAGACTACCCCCTTCAGCCCCTTCTCCCTTTTTGCTGCTTCCTTCCCCTCTCTTCACTCCTCCCTCCATAATAGTTAATAGATGAGACCAAATTTATGAGTTATTGACACTGACTACTTGCATTCTCCCATGTCTTTGAGAGCTCTCGTGGCAAGGGCTAGTCCCTCTCCTCCTCTTGGTTTCTCAGAATAGGGCCTCTACCTCATCCTCCATGCCCGTAAAAGAAATATTCATTTTCCGGCTAACTTCCATCACCTTTTCCATTACCCACTCTGAAGACATAGGAGTAGGCAACATTCTAACAGTACCATTACTCAGCACCAGACGACCTTGCCCCTTTAAGGTATATCTGACTTCTCTATTCCTCATCAACAGGGATGATAAAGCTATCCACCTCTACTATTGAAATGTTAGAGATACCTTCACCTTCTATCTCTGACGCTCTCTCTCCCTAACTTCGAGTATTTCATTTTAAGTACCCATAATATCTCTTTTGATCCTCCAATCCTTCATTTCTTCTATCACACTCATCCGGCTTTTTAGAGCACCTTGAACCTCCCCTTCTCCTAACTTTCCACCAGGAATTGGAATCCTCTTTGCTCCCCTTATCCTCCACCACCTTACTTTTTCCTCTGTCTGAGCAACCCTCTTGTTGCTTCAAAATTGTCATCTCACTTTCTCCCTCTCAAATAACGATTCCCCCTTCAAGATTCAGAGGTTATAATCTCCTTCGCCTTCCTCCCACCTCTACGATTATCCTTTGAGTGTTCTTTTGGATCTCCAATAAGCCCTATCTTTCCTTCAGTCATTTTAGATCATCGCCTTCTTTTATTATGGAGTATGATCGATGAAGTCTGATACACTTTATTAGACTAAAGATTTGGGCCTATTGATTGGGACCAAAATCTTCATATGGGCCAAAACCTTGGGCCTTTTTGGTCTTCTTTGATTGTGCTTGGACCATTGTCTAGATTGGTTCACCCCTGGTCCAGTTTTGAAGTCCCTTCCCACAACCCTTTATACTTTCAATATTTCTCTCATGTCCTCTACCTTTATGATGTTGTGGGTATCAATAATTCAAATTAAACTTGAATCTGGAGTCTGATCCACGTGCTTTCTGACCCATTATGGTTCCATCTTATCTTTGTAGCCAAAATAAACCCCTCCTCTATCCTTTTGCTTTCTTTCCCACCCAGATTATTTCTTCACTCTCACGTAATCACTGTACACTCCAACATGCTTCTTCTTCCTCATTGGATCTTGCTTGTCAGGCGATAGGCACTTACTGCAACGTAGATGTAATTCAAAAATTTGAACTTGAAGTCTAGACATGCTCACATCGCCGGCGATGTTTCTCTTTATTCCAGAAACCCAAGCCATGCACCTTCGCTTGAACCTCCTCCAAATATCACCTTTTTTTTGTATTTTTCTTATTGCTTTGTACTCGTTGGCACTCCCCTGACTCCGGACGATTGGCTTATTTCATCTTCGATAGATTTTCCTTCTATATCGCTAGGTGGTACACACAACACCCATAAGAAATAGAGACAGATTGCAAGAGTTCCCCTATTCCTTCCATCAACAATCTAGCCCATTCCACTGAACTAGGCTCCGCGATTTCTAAACTGATAAATCCCCCACAGGCATTACCTACTACTTCGAAGAGTCATTGGCTCCGTAGATGTACCGAGAGGCCAAAGACTTGAACCTATCTCCCATTTTGATGCTTTGAAAAACTGTTACAACTAGCTTGAGGATGCCATCAATCCATCAGTATGTACCCTTCACCCCAATCCCTCCTCCCATCTTGTAGCACTCAGGCTACCTTCTTGGTCGATATAAGCTTAAATAGGTACAAGTTATTTGGCATTCTTTTTACCTTCATCTCCCCCACCACCTTTTATGCTTTATGACCCCATGCCTCCAACCATGCAGTGGTAAGTTTGTCACCCTCCACCCTACCCACCAGACATGCTTGGAGTTGCTCCATCCTCCCTTTAGCTTCCTCCGCATTAGCAAATATGAGCACCCTCCCATTCTTCTTATGAATCGGTGCTTCTTTCTCTTGAGCCCATTGCCAGTTATTCATTGCCTCTAAATACGATCCTCTCTTCACCCCATTCTGAGTTAGATTCTCATGATGGTACTCCATCTTGTTACTTTTATCGCCTTTTTTTGGATGATCAACGGAAGGCTTTTGATGCCCATTGCTATAGATCAATGGATTCCCTTTGCTTTGCTTTGGGCACCACCTTTGGTCTTATACTCAACCATCCACGGTGGCCCATGGAGATACTGCCCTTTATACCGCACCACTTCTGCTCAATATTTCTTGTTCCATTTCTTCATTTGCTTGCCAAAAATGTCTTTGCTCAATATAACTTACTCAAATCACGTTAGAGTTGAAATATCTTGGACTCGTTAGGAAGATAGCCATTGATGTATGTAAATCCCATGGACAAATATGTAGTGGTATGTGTCTTGTAAGTGTCCTATGCTCTCACAAGTTCAATACATGAAGATAAGAAGGACTAAAGACTTGAAGAAGAGAAAACTACCTCAGACTTTCCCCACCAAGAAATGTATAAAGCATGCATTACATATCATTTTAATACCTTAAAATCAATGTAGACATGGTGATAGGTCTCTTATAAAACCTAAAGGAAAAAGGCCCAAGGACAGATCCACATATAGTACCAAAACCAAGACCTAAAAATTCTGGAAGCCGCAATCGATTTTGACGCAATCAGTTACTAGCAAAATCTGGTTGCAAACTGAGACTTTAGTGGTCAAAACCCATACCCCTTAATTGATTACAGAACAAATTTGGACCCAAATCACTAGACCTGTAATTGATTTGGGATTTGGTAATCGATTGCGAGCGTGATTATGAGCCCCAATCAATTGTAAGCGGTAATCGATTACAAATCAAGCAATCAATTATGAGAGAAATTTTGGAAAAAAATTCAAACACAATTACCAAGGAGATTTTCAAAAATTTAAACCTCCTTTATCAAAATCTAAGGCTCTAAAGAGTTCCTGTTATAAAAGATTCTAATCTAAAGGCCTAAGGTGCTCCTAACCTCTATAAAAAGAAACTTTTCCCATTAGGGTAAAGAAATCCAACACTCCAAGCTATCTAGAGGGAGCTATAAAATTTTCTATATTGAGAGCATTCCCCATTGTGAAAACACCATTACCCCACTGGTTTTGAGCTTGAATAGGTAACATCATAGTCTAGAATCACTCTCTCTTTCTCTCCTCTTGAATACCACTCTACTACAATAGGGGAGAACTTGTGGTGAGCCTTTTCCTAGAGGAAACTCACATTTGGCTGAGCTCAAGGAGCACTAGAGCCAAGTACTTGGAGCTTGTGGGTAGCTAAGGCAAACTAGCTCAACAAGGAGCACCCCACTTTAAGCAACTAGCAACATCAACCAACTTGTGATAATATTTGCTTTACTTTGCATTCATACTTATCATTGTTCTTTCTTTGCTTCTAATAGAGACATCGGAAGCTTGACTACCTCCGTTGGAGACACCAGAAGTAGTGCACACTCGCAGGAGACACCGAGTGTTATTGTTTAGCTTGCTTGTGAGCAAGTAGTTATGTTTTGTATATTGACCTAGGTAGTAATAGTACCTAAATGAAATATATCTAAGCTTGGTAGTGAGCTTTAGAAGAGTAGACGTATGCCCTAATGCGGAACCACTATAAATCTTTTGTTGTGGATTGAGTGTGTGATTGATTGTCTCTTTACTTTAATGTTCATTACTACTCTTGCATAGCACTTGTTTGACAAAATACTTGAGTAGACACTTTGACGCACACACACACTTGGGTTAAGTTAAAAAGATTAAAATCAATCCCAAGATTAAATTGAAAAATGGGTAAATTAAATTAGATATCCTGCTCACCCCCTCTAGGATAACTTTAGGTCAATTTTAGTAGCCGAATAACATTTCAAATAAAACCAAAATTAAGTCTTGGATGAGTTTTGACTTAAAGGAAAGTGACAAAAATTGAACTTTCACTTATTTAAAAATATCTCACTACTAGAAAGACTCCTAAACCAATTTATAAGCTAAATAAATTTAAACCAATTAAAAGCTAAACTTTTAGAAAACATAGTAATCAAGAGGCCTAATTAAACAACCACTAAAACTAGTGGAATCATGGACATAAGGATTTTTTCTTTCTTGTGCTTGTTGTACTGGATATGAATATTTGATGGGCTTCAAATACAAATTTTTCATGCCAACAATGCTAACCCATAAGGGAAAACAAGATGGGATGGATCAGTCCCTGATCAAATGTTGACTAGGATCTTTTGGGATATGAAGTTATAGATGGTAATGGAATGACCGCATATCAATATTCACAAACACAAGTTATCGGAATAGTTCAAAATGCTTAATTTTCACTCACCAGTTTGAGAGAGCATTGGAGTTTGCAAAATCTAAGAGTAATCTAGAGGCCAGTAGGCACTTGGATGTGGTTTCCTTGAAATTACAGTGTTAAGTAGTTTTTTCATGTCTTGGTTTTTAAGTCAGGTAGAGTGTTATTTTTTTTACTGGTAAAGAAAATATATATATTAAAGCAAGAGAAGTACAGGCCTCCCACTCTTCTAAATAGCTAAAAGATGAGGGCTAACCAATCAAAGATTCAGTCTGAGAAATTACACCCAAAAAACAATGGCAGATGGTACAGCCATCGACCATCGGGCAAGAAGTGCAATGGCTTGATCTTTCACTTTCTGTATGGAGCTTGTCTTGTCTTCAAAAATGTGTGCATTCCTCTTGGACCATAGAGTCCAACAGACTACATGCGGGGTACTTTTCTACATGATCGAGTTAAATTTAAAGGTGTCCATTATTTACTCTTGAAGAGAATATTGTTGTGCCTCTCTTGTCCATTATTTACTCATGATTGAGTTATGCATCTCATGTGTTGGAGTACATCCCATTGGACATTGGAGATGATTTATCATAAGAAGAACAACCCGTCATGATCCTTGATTGCAAGGAGCAGGTGTTACGGACCAAGACCATTCCATATGTGAAAGTCCTATGGTGCAATCACACTGACGAAAAAGCTACTTGGGAAGGAGATGATGACATGAGATCCAAGTACCCTCATTTGTTTCCAAACCGAGGTATGCAAAATTCAGAGACTAAATTTTTATAAGGGGGAGAGTGTAACACCCCATGCTATACTTAAAGGGAAAAATGTAACTGAACATAAGTAAGGGTAAAACTGTCATTTCAAATGTCTTAGAATGATCATCGAGTGGTTTATGGACCCTTTAGTCTAAATTAGAAGCGGAGAACCCAAGTTGGACCACAAACTAATTGAGTTTGAAAGCTACCCCAAGTGTATTTTGGGGTGACTTTACAAGCAAACCTAGACCAATCCCTAGACAATTAGAGTAAAAAGACATACATCATTGGAAATATCTAGAAGTCTACTTTCCAATGCCTCAAATAGTGCATAATACAAAGTTATTTAGAGAGAGTTATGATCGTTTTACCGTGAGGTGTTTGTGCTGAAAATTTAGAACACACTAGTCGTGATGGGCCATAAATCTCATGATCGTCACAATATGACAGGTCATGGCCTGACTGATCATGCACGGGTCACGACTCAAAAATTTAGAAAATACGAAAATTACATGACTTTCTCTTATTTGAACCCCATACACGTGGGATCTTGTCTATGACAAGTTATAACCTCTCAATTACCTCATTTAAGTCATTTAGATTCCTTATAACAAAGAGCGAGAGAGAGAGTTAGAGAGATTTTGGGGTTTTGGGAGAAAAGTGTGGGAGTTCTTCAATTTGATAAATTTCACTCCCAACCATGGAAATATTGCTAGAATAGGTATTTTTTTAAGGGTAAATCCTTAAGTAAAAAAATCCTTCAAAATTTCTTTTAGCAATATATTTGACAATGATAAAAGCTTAACACAAGAAAAGAAAAAGGAGACGATAAAAAAAAACCATATGCTTGAAAGGGCATGGTGAAAATCTAAAATAACACCATGAGTAAAAACATCAAACATGGAAAGATAAAAAGCCACAGACATTATGAAAACCGAACTTTGGAGTCATGGGCAACAATAATGTGGGAGCCAGACTTGGAATTACATGGTTTCAAGGATAAAAAAAATGCAAAAATAAATGAAAAAGAAAGTCAATTAGTGTTTACTCATTGTAGATGCAAATGTTGGATAACATACAAGGACATCAGAAGGAAAGAATGTTAAGAATATAAGAAAATACTGGAGACAAATCAAGGGAGTTCATCCGAAAGTGCACTAGTGAAGTACGGGCAATGGGAAAACAAATAGCAACCAAGAATGGTGCAAAGACAGTTCTCAGGAGTTAAGATATGTTCTGAGATTTAGATTAAAGACGAAGAAGAAAACAACCGTCATTGTTCCTAAGAGCTAAATGAAGGGAGAAATAAGATAGGAAAAGAAGAATCACACCAAATTAGGGGCAAGATATCGGGCATGGACAATCAAATCTAACAAACAAATGGTGAGCGTTGGGGCAAAACACTCAAAGAGCACAATATTTGAACTAGAAAAGATCACAAAATTTCATCAAGTATTGAATACCCTAGTTCAACTGAGAGCTTAAGAAACCGGACCCATGCATCAAAGGGTGTTTGATATGATAAGGGGAATCTAATCCAAAACTTCAAAAGTTGACATGAACCTGGTTTAGTCTTCTTTGAAAACCATAATTTCAAAGGATATTGGAAGACCATGATGAGCTTAAATAAAAAATGAAAAATCATGAAATAAAAAAATTCAAAACAACAATAACCAATAAAAGAAAAGTCAATTTTTTTTCTAACTCAATTGGATCAATAAATAAACTAAAAAATCAAAAAAAAAAAAAAAAAAAAGAGAGAAAAGTGAATGAAATCAAATCTAGTCAATAAAAATTCAATAATTCAACTCTAGTTAATTCATTATAGAAACATTAAAGTGTGCATTACAATAATGATACTCTCAACATCTAAGTTCACCTTATGACAATGGTGATCTCATTGCTTATAGGTTTGCCTTACGGCAATGACATTTCCAACATTCGAGTGTGCCTTACGGTAACGACACTCTAAACATTTGGGTTCACCTTATGGCAACGATGATCCCAATACATTTGGGTTTTTCTTACAACAATGGCATTCCCAACATTCGAGTGTGCCTTATAACAAGGATGCTCTTAATATCTGAGTTCACTTTATGCCAATGGTAATCTTATTTCATTTGGGTTTGCCTTACAACAATGACATTCTCAACATTTGAGTGTGTCTTACGGTAATGACACTTTCAACATCCGGGTTTACCTTATGACAATGGCGATCCCAATGCATCTGGGTTTGTCTTATGGCAATGACATTCCCAACATTTGAGTGTGCCTTATAGCAATGACACTCTCAATATCCAAGTTCACCTTATGGCAATGGTGATCTCATTACATCTGGGTTTGTCTTACAAAAACGGCATTTTCAACATTCAAGTGTGTCTTAAGGCAATGACACTCTCAACATCTAGGTTCAACTTATGACGTGATCCCAATGCACCTAGGTTTGCCTTACGATAACGACATTCCTAATATTCAATTGTACCTTACGATAATGAGACTCAACATTTGGGTTCACCTTATGGAAACGGTGATCTCAATGCATCCAGGTTTGTCCTACGACAACTGCATTCCCAACATTCAAGTGTGCCTTACGACAACAACATTCTCAATATCCGAGTTCACTTTACGACAACGGTGATCTCATTGCGTTTAGGTTTTCCTTACAACAATGGTACTTTCAACATTGAAGTGTGTCTAATGGAAATGACATTCTCAACATCTGGGTTCATGTTACAGTAATGGTGATCCTAATGCACCCGGGTTTTTCTTATGACAATTACATTCCTAGCATTCGAGTGTGCTTTATAGCAATGACACTCTCAACATCCAAGTTCATCTTACGACAATGGTAATCTCATTGCATCTAAGTTTGCCTTAAAGTAACAACATTCTCAACATTTGAGTGTGTCTTATGGCAACAACACTCTTAACATCGAGTCCATAAAAAATGTCTTTAGACCAACAAAATCAAATAAAATTAAAAATACATTCATTATGATTTAAAAATAAGAAGAAAATATGCAAAAATCAATAAAATGCCAATGAAAAGAAAACCTCTATCTCATGATTACTTTCACTTGCCTTATGAGGATTGCTTAAAACAAAGAGGTTGTTTGACCGGTCCCTATCATGGTTTCATCGCATTTACTGCTCTATGCCATTCATTTCATTTGTATACATCTATGCATTAAATTTAAAATAAAAATCTAAAAAAATTATATGTATTTTAATATTCTAAAGTTTGTTTTAGTTTTTTATAATATTTTCAAAGCTTTTCACTTGTTTAATGCATTTTAAGATTTTAGATTTTTTTTAAAGGCATCCATGCCCCACATGCTGTAGACTTTTCATGTCTTTTAGCAGGAGCACAATGCCAAAGCAACATGCACATGTGAATTGAAAAAGAAAATATAGATTGTTTTAAAATAAGTCATGAGGCATCAATTTTAAAATTTTTTCCAAATTGTAGAGCTTCCCATACCAGACCATATAAGTAGACAATCTGTCATGACATGAGTTTTTTGTCTTTTTTTAATTAATACTAATTAGAGAACTGTTTTTTTCTAAAACTTTGGATGACTCATGACTTATTTAGAATTAATCTTTATTTTCTTACCTGAGCCAAAATTAGTGCTTTATAGTCTTTGCTTCTCGTTGACAAACAACCCGCGTCAAAGAGGGGCATCTGTCAGCACCTAATTTTGGCATAAAATCTAGAGATTTCTTTCAATGGGCAGCGCTAATTATCTAAAATGGACCTTAGGCATCCTAAAAAACCCAAGTAGTTAGATGACCTCCCTTTTAAGGCCATTCCCTTTATATCCTAATTTGGTACTCTAGACCCTTGATTTTTTCTTAAGATCTTTGTAGGACCCACTTTCTTTATCTTCCCATCTTTCCTTCTAATCTCAAAGTTTTCTGAATGGTTGGCCCAAGTTCTGTCACATCTTCATTGGAATTATGATTTTACCCTTCATCAAAAGTGGATTGTTGAATTTGATCGTATAAAAACTAGATGACTAATCAAGTATCACAGATGTGTCCAAAACAGTTCAAAACCTTGAAAAGTGTCTGATTGTCAAATTCCATTATATCAAGCTTCAGTGTATCTTGACCCACGATTTAGAATCTTTCAAATCTAGTCAAAGTACACTCTAAATGATCAATCTGACATCATGGATGCATTCAGAACATCCCAAAACCTTGAAATAAAGTGTTTGATAATCAAAATCCATTATATCAAGCTTTAGTGAATCTCAACCATTGATTAGAATCTTTTAAAATATGGGAAAAATACATATTATAAGATCAATTAGACATCATAGATGGATTCGACATGCCTTAAAACTTTAGGATATTGGACACAACCTTCCAAATCCATTCCTAAGACTTTCATCGCACCATGTCAAATCTTGATCATTCAATCTAGTACTTTGAGATACTAGATAAAAAATTGGACCCTACCATGATGATCAGTGCTATTGATTTAGTCAAGGTAGAGTTTTTCTTATCATATTTGGACAATACAATTTCGTATAAGTACACCATGTTATAATGCATTGTGACACATCAAATCAAAAATCTACTTTCCTTGATATGTGTTGCCACTTTCTTAATCCTTACTCATTTTGGTGTGAGCACAACTTGCCAAAATTTCTTTAGCCTAACCAAAATCCTATGACCAAGCACTCCTTTAGCCTAACCTAAAACATGTGTCCAAACTGCGCTCAAGTCCCTAAAACCTATACACAAATACCTCAATTTTAGCTTAAATCCAAACCTACAAACAAACATCTTAAGTTGACAAGTCATATACTTGGCATGAGTCTAACACACCTAAATCCACATCACATTACTCTTTTGGTCCATGCCACATGCCTTACATGGGTCAAGCACACTCTCATTCCACTTTTGGATTCTTAATCACTCATCCTTCCATTTTTAATTGACATGTCATTGCCATTTAAGCAAAGATGATGCCAATTTTGGTTCACCAACTCTTCCTTCTTAAAACTACCTATCCACCTCACTTCAATCCTTCAATCATTCATCTTTTAGTCCAACACACTCCCCAATTCACTCTCCTTTCTATAGATGAAAATCCGCATGTGTCAAGCACACTCTTATTCGACTTTTGGATTCTTAATCACTAATTCTTCCATTTTTAGTTGACATGTTATTGACACTTAGGTAAAGAGCATACTAATTTTAGCCCACCAACTCTCCTTTCCTAAAACTACCTAACCACCTCATTCCAATCTTCCAATCTTCCAATCATTCTTCTTTTGGTTCAACACATTCTCTCATTCATTCCCCTTACTTTAGGTGAGAGCCCACTAAAATCCTATAAATAGGAGACCACCCCTCTTTCTTGAAGGAGGACAAAATCCCCAAGAAACTCTCTATTTCTCTCTCTCTCTTAAGCATACCATCATCTCCATTGTTGTCTATTCAATTTCAGCGTTAGGAAGAACATGGGAAGACATGCTATCCAACTAAAGGAAGAACAATCATTCACGAGTACAACATCCTAAAGGTATAATCCTTCTTTTTATTTTTATTTATTATTCTTTTTTATTTTTTTAGTATTTTGTCTTTTTGTGTATAAGTGTTGTAATGTTTTAATTCATTTTATATTATCTATCTATTTCCACTTAATTTTTATTTTATTTTCATAAATCTTTTGCACAACAACCCCATTTTTGTAAATTAAATTTTCATTTTTTTTTCTTTTAAAAATTTTCATTAATTAATGTTGGATACTTGTATGTATAGATTTTTGTTATAATCCTAGAT
>JAOXJP010020906.1:0-17298 GCA_025762735.1 Platanus orientalis | reverse complement strand
TATATATATATATATATATATATATATATATTTATGATTTTTCTTATACATGTTGGGATTCGTTTGTAACCACCCAAAACCCTAGAATCACCCCATTTGAACCTTTTAATATAAGAAAGAAAGAAAGAAAAAGAGGTAGAGAACTTTGGGAGAAAAGGGAAGGAGATCCCCAAATTGGGCAAATGTATGTCTTGGGGGCTCTCTCCATGAAAGAACCTTCCTATTCTCAGTGGTTTATTTTAGCTTTTCTTTGGATCTTAAAAATTTCGATATTCTACACCTTTTGTTTGCAAGTGGAAGAGTACTTGGAGGATTTTTTGGGGTGTGAACCCAAGGAAAAATGGATTCCACAAGAAGGGTAGTGATTCAAAGGAGAAGTTATTCATAGAAAGTGAATATACAAGATATGCACACACTTCCACTCTTAGGTTTATAGAAGTGTGATTTCTACTCTATGTTTAATGATTTGAGGTTTGATCTCTATGGAAATGATTGAGTGTTATGCATAAGTTACACTTGATTTATCTTCAAGGATCATAGTTTCTTTGGTTTAAGCTTTGATTGGAGAGTTTCATTTCCTAATTTCCATGAATACTTGGAGGTGATTCTAATTCTATGTCGTTGATGCTTTGGATAAACAAATTTGGTAAGCTCTACTATATGAAGGGAAGTATGGAAGTTGAATCTTTATGGAACTGAATAGGAAAGATGATCTTATTTGTTTCCTTTGATTATTTCATTGATTCCCTATATTTATGATCTCTACTCATTGGATTGATGATCATTGATTAGTTTTGCAAGATTAATAAGTTTTATTGCATGCCTTTGGATTCACCTCACATGCATGTTGTTTATCTTGATAGACTCTCTTTTTCTTATTGCTTATCTATGTGGCATTGTGAATGATTCTACGATTCTCTTGTTGAGATGTTATAATCCCTATGTCTTTATTGGACATTCATACCCATTGGTTAATCTTTGTAGCTTAAACATGCCGATTTCATCCATGTTTACTTTGGGATATTTTGCATAGCACTTTTTATAAAATTTTACACGAGTTTTGAGGCATTTTAATTACTTTGTTTTACCTCTATTGGCACTTTGAGATGAAAATGTTTTAAATTCCACATTCCTCTATGTGTCTTTAGTTTTGGCCACACATTCTTATTTCCATCTTGGTTTTAGCCTCGAATATGAGATTTGCATTTGCGATCTTGGTTTTACATATGGGATTTGGACATATAGATATCCTTTGTATTGCATATTTATGAAGTATTTACATTACCTTATGTAAGCACAAATTCAGTAGATTATTTTTGTACTTGTGGATTTAATTTAATACCCTTGTCTTGGTGGATTTTTAGGACTACCCTTATCCCATGGAAATTATTTGGGGACAACCCTTGCTACCTTAGGGGATTTTTGCCAGAAAAACCTTTGATGCTCTCAGAGATTTTTGCGAGCAAAATGCTTGATGTCTTAGGGGATTTTTGTGGGTTGAACCCTTGATGTCCTAAGAGATAAACCTTTGATGCCTGGGGGGATTTTTGTGGGCTAAACCTTTGTACAAAATTTGGTTATGTTGGAACCCTCATAGGTCGATCATTCACATAAGATTTGGTTATATTGGAACCCTTATAGGTTGATTATTTGCTTTTGGTATTGATTTCATTAGACCCTTATGAATTGATTACATGTTTTGTGTTGGCTTCAATGAGATCTTTGACCATTTATGTTGCATCCGATTTTGGTATTTGTCAGAGACCCTCGATTTGGGTTATATACATTTGGATTTGTTTTTGTCGGATACCCTATATTTGAGTTATATGCATTTAGATTTGTTTTATTGAAAATCCTCTATTTAGGTTATATGCATTCGGATTCGTTTTGTCGTAGACCCTCCATTTGAGTAATTTGATTTCAGATTTGTTTTGCTAGAAACCCTTTATTTAGGTTATATGCATTTGAATTTGTTTTTGTTAGAGATCATTATAGGTTTATTCTATGCTTTTGATATCGGTTTTATCGGAACCCTTGTGAGTTGATTATATGTTTTGATTTGGCTTTACCAAAAATCTTTCATAGGCTATTTTGCATCCGATTTTAGTTTTTTTACGAAGGCCCTTATGAGTTAGTTCATGTACGGTTTGGTTACATCTAATACTCACATAATTATCTTGGTATCTTAGTCTTATCTTTGATCAAAGTAAAGATATGTGTATAAGACTATTTAAAAATGTATATGCTTTTGAGATCCTTACTTTGTCTTGATTCTTTATATTGCTATCGTGCTCGCCTTATTCTTTTTCAGTTGTATATTTTGTATATTCTCTCGTTGAGTCCGTTAAGCTCACCTAAATTGAAACCATTTTTAAGATTGAGATTTAGAGGGTGGCACTTGGACCAAAAAGAGGTTGGATAGAGATGAAGCTTGGGAGATCTAGCATTTCATTGCATTTCTTTAGTTGTGCTTACACGTGGGACCTTAGTCTATTTATTTTTAGGATATCTACATACTTTTCATACTATAGTTTATATTTAAGATGGTTTGTATGAGACTTTTGTTGTTGTATGGGCATGTATCCCTCTTTACATGGAAATTACTCTTTATGGTTGGCTCGAGTTAGGAGCCTCCTTTGATATGTGGATAGTGCAAGTTATCTGGATAGATGTCCTTATGAATGAATGATTCTATTATATTCTGTTGCACTTAGCTATAATTTGATGGATAGAGTTGCATTTTGTTGCACTTTGAATTAATGAATTAATATTTGCATTAACTATTTTCGCTACACAATGGTAATGTAAATGACGAGTAAATGAGAAAATCTGTTGCTATATGTGTACTAAGAAATGGTAAGGACTTTGTGTACAATGTTCCGCTGCGATGTGTTTTGGGAAATGAGGCTTAAAGGGAATTAAAATGAAATGAGAGAAAAACTTGTACAAGAAAAAGGATAAGAGACTATATGGTCATAGTTTGAAAAATGGATCTCCCCATAGCTAGATATGGGTTTGTGGTGTGTCATCAAACATCACCATCTGGATTTGGGTCCCGAATATGGGCCTCAGATCTTGTCATAACAAATTTGGTATCAGAGCCATGGTTTTAGATTTGTAGATAATCTGTAGTGATAGAGAGATATATGGAGTTAAGAGTATTTTTTGGCGTGTCAGCAAAAATCTTGAGGATTGATTGATGATTTATGTTTGATGCTTATAAGATTTTTGATGTCAAGTATCTTGGATATAATATAAACCTTGATGGATTGATGATATGCACTTGGTGTGTATACAATTGAGAAAGTCTAATATCCTATATAAGATGTAATCATTGGTGATTTGGGATTAGTGCTTATATGTTAGATAAATCAAGTAACTTAGGGGTACTATGATCCTTAAGGGATTTAAGATTCTAATATGTTGTTTGTTTGATTTTTAGTAAAGATGTCTCCTCATAGGTCTGCATCCCCAACTCGTCAACTAGAAATAAAATACCTTACTGGTATGTTGGGAACAATCAAAGGTTTGGTTGAAGTAGTCAAGAAACATGTTAGTATTGGAGGGGGTGTCAAAGGTAAGGAACATAAAGATTTCTAGAAGTTTCGGAACTAAATCAAAAGAAGAAATGATCTACCCCTAGAGGCCCCAACAAAGTGAAGGATAAGGATTGTAAGAAATTCAAGAGGACAACTCCCAATGAAGTGGGGAAATATAGGATTTGTAGCAAGAGACATCGCAAGTTTGTCCCTTTGCGATGGGTGTATGCTTCATATGGGCAATTGGGTCATTTAATTAGGAATTTCCCAATGTGGAAGGATGGACTACTAGTAAAGCCTATGGAGGTGGAGCAGAAGCCGACAATTTAGGATTGTGTGTTAGCCGTTACCGAATGAGATCCCCGGGCATCTAAATCTGTGGTAGGAGCAAATGTGGGAACATCTAAAGTGAAGAAAGGCAACTTCACATCCTAATCTTTGGCATAAGTATATTGTCTGATTCAAATTCATGTATTATTATGTAGAGACACATTGTCTGCACTCATCACCCAATTAGGGATAGAAACATGATATATTTTATGTATTATTGGACAGTCACTCCAGTTGAGGAGTGGTTTAATGCAGAGTTAGCTTATAATTCCTACCTGGCTTGGGTAGAATTTTAGGAAATGTTAAAGGCTTGATCGAACCATAGTACATCTCGAGAATAGAAGTTCAATTAAGAGACCTCTAGGGAGGAGTTGTCACATGTGCATCCATTTTGGGGAGGGGCTATCCCACACACATTACATTCATTCATTGAGAGGTACTGTCCCACATGCGTGTGTTTTGGAGGGGCTATCCCACACGCATTGCATTCATTCATCAAGATGTGCTTTTCTATATGTATTTGTTATGAAAGATTGATCACACATGTATTCATGTCAGGGAAAAGTGGTCCCAACTGTGTTTATTTATAGAAAGTGGTAATCAAATATTGAGTCTTTTAAAAGTTCCTATTTGAGTTAAAATTAAATTTTCTAGGTTTAGGCTCCAGTCAAAAAGCTTGTAATGTCCTTGTAACTAATAGCTCTTTTCATTTATGAATAAATGTTGATTCTCAACAATTAAGCTCTTTGTTAGTGGTGGGATTATTATTATTTTTGCTAAATTAATGACAAGATTCCATCATTTCTTCTAGTTGAAATTCCTAGAAAACCTTAGTAGGACTCTAAAGTATATCCTTTTCTCTTCTTATTCTCTTTTCTTCTTAATTTCCCCCACTATAAGTGACACAACTAGACCTTTAGTCTTACGTTTAAACTCTAAAACCTTCTCTATATCTCAGCATTTGTCAAGTGCAACAAATATTCCTCTAATTTGTTCTCCTCCATTAATTTTAATTATCTTTCATTTCAGCTCTCTCAATTTAAAATGAAAAGTGTCATGTGACAAATCCCTTTACTAATAGTCTCTAATGTTTTTAGAAAAACTTTTATTGATTACAAAATCTTCTTAAATTCTCTCTTTCGAAATTCTTTTTCCTTAAATTTTTTTGTCATGTGTCATTTTGTCCTTAATTCTCTAAGGAGCTATTAAGACTTCATGTAGCTATTAGTTGTTTTTTATTTTAATTGTTGCATGTCATTTTTCCTTAATTCTTGAAGAGTTGTTAAGATTCCAATTAAAAGATGTCTTCTTTTTCTCTCATCTCACATTTTTTAATCTATTAAGATTCCTATCACTTATTTCTTTTTCCACTCTCATGTTTTCTTTTTTAAAAATATTTAGTTTCCTATTTAAATCAGGAAATTGCATGACTTAAATTTGTTTTCCTTAAAAGGCTACACTAATTATTTGAATTGTTTCAGAATTGATCCATTTCTCATATTTGATGACTACTGTTAGGCAAATAAAAGGGTTATTCTTCTTTAAAAATAATAATAAAAGTGTTTATTATTAAGAACAAAAAGAAAGTGGTTAATTAGCTCAGACAAAATAAATCTTCATTGATTTACTTACACAATGCCATATGTGTTACCATATCATAGAATTAGTAGAATTTTTACAACAATAAAATTTTGATTTATTAGAATGAAAATTTTAAGAGTTGGTATTAACAACATTTACAGTCGTTCAATGCGATTTACCACATTGGTCACCAAATAGATCCCCTATTGAAGACTTCAAATATTGACTACCAATGAAACGTACAACCAACTGATGACAAATATGGTTGTTTTGAAAAGATAGAGTTAGTCTATTATAGAATTTTTAGCTATAGAAAATTTAAATTTGATAGGTGTATTTATTCAATTTTTCTACCTTCTAAAATGTATGGTTTGGTCTCATTTAGATTAAGCAAGTAAAGATTTTGTTTTTCAACTCTGTTTTTGAACCCATAGTGATAAAGTGTGGAAGTTAACAATTCCTTCATTGATAATTACAATCTCATATTATAAAGGAGAATGATTGTCTGTTTTGAGATAGATCTCGTGCATTGATTGACACATGATGTGCTTTTGAATTTGATGTCTTTTATTGACTACTTACTTTTTCAACTGAACACTTTTTTTTACCCATTTACCCCCCCAAAACAACACATTGTTTGTTTATAATTCACCATGTACACTATAGGAGCATTTTTATTACCGAACATTTCCTTTCGTATTATATATTGTGATTTTCAATTTTATTATAAAATAATTAGCACCTCAACAGACAAATATATATATTTATTCCAAATTTGCTTTAAATTTAAATGTTTAAAAAAATGTAGAATATTATATATATTACTCGTACGAATTCGCATGGTACGAAGGAAACAGTGTACGTGTTACATGAATGTGTCCATTGATCCGGACCCTTCAAACCCTAACGGCCCGCATTTTAATCCGACGGGTATGATGCAACGAACTTCATCACTTAGTACGTAACCGACATCTCTTCTAGACGCGTGGACGTGTCTTCAGTACCTAAAACGCGGAGAAATAGTGTACGTGTCCACTTGTTTCCTTGTTCTGCTCTCTGAAATTCTTACTCGGTAACCCAATCAATAGATGAAACATGTGCGATTCACGTGACACAATCATTATAGCATAAAGCTGTCGGTGTCAAGCCGCACAAAGCGCAGCGTCCTGAGCATTGTAAATGCAAAGCCAATTTTCCTAGAGCACTTTAACTGTAACGAAATTGAAGCACCAGGGTCTTGGGTGACACGTTGTCTGAAAAAGGGAAAAAAAAATACTGGCAGTGGTTCACTTATTCTGGTTGTTCACTTTTTCCGTCACGTGTCATCCGAAGCCCTAGGGCTTGAGTTTGGCAACAGTAAAAGAGCACCAGGAAATCCGCTTTGGTGTAAATGGATCGCGTTGGACCTATACAGATCTTAGGTCCAGTTAACCGGGTCTGACTTCTAAACCTAATCTATGGCCTGCTCAATCTAAGTGGACTAGGTTGGAAGCTAACATGGGATCTTAGTCAAAAGACTCAAAACACTTGGTCAAGACAGTGCCTTATATATATAAGTTAGTTATATTAGAACCGATCTTGGGCCAGAATTGGGTCTCGGGCAGATCTCGACCAGGTCCATTAATCAAGCAGAGATGGAGGGTAGTTCTATAATTTCGTATCAATGAGAAGATAATGTTTTTATATAGGATATATATATATATATATATATATATATATATATTTTATAAAGTTCAAAATATAAAAAAATGTCTTATTTTTTATCTACGTGTCATACCAAAAATGCCGCAGTGTGCTAAGGGTAGTTTAACTTTAACGGCAATAGAGGATCTCATGGTGCTCTAGTTCCTATAAATAGGGATATAGGGGAGGGGTTTCATTTCTAAACAGATCAGAGAGTGAAAGGAAGAGGGTGAGAATGGCAGGAATCATGAACAAGATCGGAGACGCTCTTCACATGGGAGGTCACAAGGAGGAGGACAAGCAGAAGCACTCGGAAGAGCACAAGCACAAGGAAGGGGAGCACAAAGAGGGGTTTATGGACAAAATCAAGGAGAAGATCCCTGGCGCTGGAGGAGGTCATCACGAGGGGAAGGACAAGGATGGGGAAAAGAAGAAGAAGAAGAAGAAGGAGGAGAAGAAGAAGCACGAGTACGGCCATGAGCATGGTCACAGCAGCAGCAGCGACAGCGACTAGATCCCCATCCTCCTTTTACAGGGGTATACCGCCATCTCTTAGATCTGCGAGTTTTCTTTGTGGTTTTCATCCGTTATAAAATTACCACATTTGTACTATGATCTTCATCATCTAATTTTTATGGGTTTTTTCTTTTTAGGTAGAAACAAGGGGAGAAGGATTGGTCGTCGTCTTCTTCTTCTTCTTCTTCTTCTTCTACTACTACTACTACCAACTACTGCTGCTATGTAATGTCCAGAAAGTGAATGTAAACTCTTTCTATGTTTGCATAAACAATATAAATAATGAATTGTCTTCTTTTTCGTTCCTTTTGTTCTTCCGACTTCCAAGCAAGATAATTTCTTTTTCCTGGTTCTCGAAGCAAGACGTGGTATACAAGTGGTGGGTAACAATGGATTTTTCCCAACCACTAATTCGAGTGGTACCCAACAATGGATTTTTTCCAACAACTAATTCGAGTGGTAGGTAATTGAATTTTTCCCAACAATTAATTCGTGTGGAGGGTAATTGAATTCACAACAACTCTTCTTATCGGTGGGTAATTGAATTTCCGATCTGCAACTGGTTTCAACCCATCAGATTTTAAAAATTTTCATCCTAGATGATGAAACCCTTTCTCAACGCGAATACTGTTTTGGAAAATAGTAGTTATAATAAGGGAAACCATGCCAGATTTGCATGTGCATTTCAGGATGAAATCATTTTTTCCATTATCAAAGCTCGATAAGGAAGGGGAAGGAATTTGGTAAGGGTCCATGCAGGGTACAAGTGATTCGGGCCTCCCCTATTTTGGTGAAAAAACCAAAAATTTAGAATCAATCTCGATCCAGCTAGGAGACTTTCATGTATGGGATGAATTAATCCAAGGGATAAAAACAGCGATGTCTATCTACTCATCAAAATCTTGTATCAAAGATACTGTTTATGGAGAAAAATGTATTGTGTAATAATGGTCCCACATAGATTTTTTATTTTTCATTTTTTGGTAAAATTGGTCCCACATAGATTAACAACCACATATCCTCCCTTGGAACCCCCAGAGCGTTTGGGTTTATGGGAAACAAACATTTGTAACTATGCAACTTCTTTCTTTCGTGACCTATCCACCTCCTAAAATCCTTCTCCCTATGACATTGACTCAGCCTCTCAAAACATATCTCTTTCCCTTTCTGAAGGTTATGCAAAAACCTTCCATGAAACTTATCTCCTGTGATGTGATGAAATTAAAGATGCTCTCTTAAGTATGAAAAAGCTTAAATCTCTTCAACCTGGGTTCTTCTAAGAATGACATTGCAGGTAGTGATATTCAAGATGCTTTTTGAAGCCTTTTACAAAAATCAGCCTATTGAATCCTTCAACAAAAACTTTATTACCCTGATTCTAAAAATTACTCACCCTACCTCCATTATACAGTTCTGACCCATCAATCTCTGTGATACCATCCATTATACAGTAATGACCCATCAATCTCTAAAATACCATCTGCAAAATCATCTCAAAAACCCTTGTCAACCACCTCAAATTGGTCATCAATGACATTATTTCGTCCAACTAGAGTGCTTTCTAAAAAAAATAAGCAATTCTCTGATAATCATCATCACCTATGTGATTCCTCACTTCCTCAAAAGCCAACAAATTAAAATGCCATTTCATGGCTCTTAAGTTGGATATGAGTAAGTCCTTTGACCGGGTTGAATGTCCGAACCTCCTCCGTATCATGGACAAACTTGGGTTCAACGAAAACTGGAGAAATTGGATTTACCTTTGCCTATCCTCTATTTCTTACCAAGTTCTTGTCAATGGAGCTCCTGACTGGCTTCGCCTCTGCCAAGGAGACCCCCTCTCCCCCTACCTCTATGTGTGTGTTGAAGGTCTCACATCGAGCTTCATCCACGTTGAGCATTCTGACCAATGGTGGGTATCAAGGTTAAAGCCACTTACCCCCCATATCCCACCTCTTCTTTGATGATGACAACTATATCTTTAACTCTGTTATGAGTGAAGCAAATATCATTCTTCATACCCTCAAATCCTATCAGGCTACCTTGAGTTAGACATAAACTTTGATAAATCCGAAATCATCTTCAACTACCACACATCAGCCCATCATCAAAATTCCATCTCAAATCTTCTCAATATTAAACATGTAATGTCAATTGGTAAGAACCTTGGTCTCCCTTCTACTAAAACAAACAAAACCTCCCTTTTATCGTTCATTGACAAGAAAATTTCCCAAAATATTCAAGGCTGGAAAGGAAACCTCATTTTCAAGCAAGGAGAGAGATCCTTATCAAATCTCTCTCTTTTGCCATCCCTAGCTATGTTATGTCATCTTTTCTCCTTGCCAAGAAAATGATCAATGCCAAACAAAGAAACTTTTAGTGGTCCTCGGGTAATAAAAACCGCCCTATCCATTAACAAAATTGGTATGACCTTTGTAATGAACGAAAATCTGTAAAATGGAAAACAAAGAATAGAACCAAAACAGATCCCTCTTCTGAGGCTTCTCTTATTTATATCAAACTTGTTATACAAGTTACCTAAACGTGTTACACAAGAAACTTAAATACACCTCTGTAGCTAACTCTCATCCTGACCTGTAATATCCTAACAACCCGAAACTAATCTCTTGTAATACACTACATAATCCTCTTCTTATCATGTAAGACTAAAGGTGATGGGGCCCTACGCTTCTGACCTTCATGTTTTCAATGTTTCCCTTCTTACTAAACTTGTCAAGAGGATCATCCAGAATCCTGATGCCCTTTGGGTTTGTTTTATGAAATCTCTCTGCTTAAAAAAATGGAGACTTCTTATCTTCAAAATGTAACCAGAATAGCTCGTGGTGTTGGAAAAGCATCTTCAAAGGGAAGGCAATCCTCTATAATGGCCTCCCTAAGGATATGGGGGATGGCGCCTCCACCTCTCTTTGGGAAGACCCCTGGATTCCATCACTCCCCAGCTTCAAGCTTGTTTTCCCTAAGCCTGCTCTCCCCCACCCTGCTCTTGAGCCTAACATCATAAACCAAGGACAAGGCTCCTAGAACTTTTCTCAAGTCTCTCATCTTATTACCCCTTGAAAAACAAGAAATACAAAAAAAAGTCCCCTATCCCTCCACCCCACTTGAGACTCTTGGCTTTGGTATTTGGAGCCCAAGGGTTTATTTACTATCAAGTCTGCCTATCATAGTATTGTTAGCTCCTCCCAAACCTCTTCCTCTAATCAAACCCTTTTCCCTTGCAATCAGTTATGGGGCCTAAAGCTCCTACCAAAGTTAAAAACTTTCATCTAGAGGGCTTGCAATGAGAGCCTCCCAATTAGCTCTAACCTCTTTAAAAGAAATTTTCTTGGTTAAATTAAAATCAGCTCAATAAAAAGAATTGCATTTATTGTGTGTGACAGATTTGTATTATCTACTGGTTCATATGGTTTAGTAGGAATAATTCCCTTTTTAAAAGTGTTGACTGCTCTGAATATCATACCTTATTCCAAGCTAATAGACTGATGCATAACCTAGTGCCTATTGAGGCCCCTAACCATACAAGTTGTCCCTTGGCCTCAAGGAACAATAGGTGGACACCACCTCTTGGGGTATTTTTAAAACTAAATTTTGATGGGGCTTTCCGTAACCAGTACCATGCTCCTATAAGGTTCATCTTGCGTGACGAACATGGTATCTTCTTCAAGGTTGTTGGTACTCCTTTTTCTTGCAAGTCTCTCTTGAGGATGAATGTATGGCTTGATACATAAACTATCTCAAGCAGGATACTTCTTATTGGCCTTGACGTATCAAAGCTTCTATGGCGGATTGCTCCTATTTTTTCTCTTTATTCAATGAGATATATTTCTTTGTTATGCTCCAATCCCTCAATAGATTGGCTCATAGATTGCAAAATATTCCTTGTTGTGTAAACTTCCTATTTTATGAAACATCTTTTTCCTCCTTTAGATTGATCGTTTTCTTGCTTCGGACTTATGTGATGATACTAATCTCTTACTTTCTTAATCAATTTCCCTTTGGGATATCAAAAAAAGTATAAGGAAAAAAGATAAGAACAAGAAAGGGTTGCCTTTAGCTTAGGGTAGCAAATAGACCAAATATTTATCCTTATTTGATCATATGCTCAAGACGAATTTGGATTAAAGTGGATCCGACTCGTTTAAATATTTAGTCCTTTTAAGATATGTTCGATTAAAATCAATAGATCTATATTGATAAAGATAAGAATCCATTGTTAATATAACTACATATTAATTTCATATATATTATACATATGTATGCCTAATATATAGTTTAGACTATTACATGTTTGTAAGGAGATCTGCTGCTTACAGTCCATGGAAACATCCAACCTATATAATAGTTATGTTGTGAGTGTATCTTCGTAATCTCCTTTCATTCTAGTAGGGCACTCCATATTAGTAAGTTACAGCTTTAAAGCTTCTTATGTAAACAAATAAGGGTGCACCATTTGTTTCTTGTGAGCCCCAACTCTCAACATATATTGGGAAGATGTTGATGAGCCTATTTTATATAATGAAAAATAAGTCTTGATTGGGCTTTAAGGCTATAAAACCTTTAGGAAGCATGATGGAAGAGGCATCCATGTGGACATGATATTGTAAGGAACTAGAAGATTGTGTAATTCAATATCTGGATCTATATTTGTTATCTAGATAAATAAATGGATGTGAATAAGGATCTTGTTATATAGTTTATACTATCTATTTAAATGGATACAAATATGTGATTAATCTTAATAGATCGAATATGGATTTAGGTAGACATGCTTCTTATTTGATCCATTTACAGCCATACCATACTGCTGCACAAAGGATTCAATAGGTGGAGTTAGGTTCCATCCAAGTAAACCAATTTTAGAGAGGATTGAAACAAGGTTTCATGAAACTTGTTATCATTCACACACTTTGGACAAGAATAGAAGAGTTAAGAATGAAAGTAGAAAGTAGAGAGAAAAAAACGATTTCTCAACCAAAATTGGTGTAGGGTACAATTATATCCTCTCTGCATATATATATATATATAGACATACCCCTAGTTAGATGCCCTTTGGTACATATGGCAACCTTATCATTGAGGTGAGATCAATGTTTCTATGTTTGGATTCCGCAAGCCTGGCGTCAAGAGACCTTTGTACCCACTGTATCATAATTCATAACCTTAATAATGATAATGTTGTTGAATTGTGACCTTCCTCACACCATTAAGAACACGCGACAACCTTTGGCCAATGGTCTTTTAAATACTAGGCATTTCTACCCCCAATGTAGGTGGCTGTGGCATGACCCTCCCATGAGAGAGGGCTGAGGTCGAATCCCCGTTGAAACATTTCGTAGTTATGCAATTTTATTTTGGTTGCCTCTTCTAGAAGTTTTGCATGGTATCTTGATTCTTGAATCTTGATTGCTTACTATATTGGTACATTAGACGTTAATCTTGTCATCCGGATCAGCTAGCTTCACTAGCTACCCACATACATTGACAATTCCCTAAGTATGCTCACCGATTCTTACAATACTTTAGTGCGCGTGTTTAGCAGCCACTTGTAATGAAATTATTTCATTTTAAATTCCCAAGACATTTGTAGCCATAAGGCGATGGTTCAAAATGAGGTCATTATTGATTTGTTAACTAAAATTAGAAATGAAGTCCTCTAAGCTTTTTAATAAAATGAAATGACGTATGTTATCATTCATATTTTGGTGATGAATGAAAATCAATCCATTAACAAATCATTATGAATCTAAATGAGTTCATTTTCAACCATCACATTATGACTTCAAAGTTCAAATGTCTTGAAATTCTTTTATGAAATGATCTCAACAAGGGTGGCTGCCAAATTAACACGGAAGCTCAATCTAAGGTACCCAGAGCTTTGGCCTCGATCGTCACGCAGGACAAATAGCAGAAATTATTGTCCAGGAAATCTTAGTTGACTCACTTTAAATTCTCACCTAACCTGCTATGCACATTACAGAAAAAGTGGGTGGGGTTCTCTCACAAAACCAAATCCTTCCACATGGCACCCAAAGGATGTGGAAGTTTGAGTTTACGGAATATGTATTTTGAAGGTCTTACATTTTCTTTGAAAGTGCTAAGCTAAGTTGTTGTAAGAAGAAAGAACTCCCTTTAAGCCTAAGCCCCTTGCCCTGCTCGTTGAGGCTTCTCATTAGGAGAGGTCGGATTCAATCACATCTGGCAGCATTCTATAATGTGCGCTCTGCCTAGGGTTGTGTATAGTCCCAACCCAGACCAAGCCTGACCCAACCCAGTTGGGGCTTAAAATTGTGTCATGTTTGGGCTTACCATGGCCCAGGCTAAGGGCCATGGCCTGAGACTTTATAGATTAGTTATATAAAGTTATTGCTATTATTATTTTAAAGTTAGTTATATGATTTATTGTGCCTTGGGCCAGCCCCGGGCCCTAGGGGTGTCAATGTCATCTCGGGCTCTTCACATGAAGACAAAGCTCAGGCTCATTAAGGTTGGCTTGACTAGCCAAAAAAGAAAAGGCCCAACATCCTAATGGCCCATTTGCCCAATTTGTTTTGTTATATATATAACCAAACTGAGGTTTTAGTGAGCTGAGCTTAGTGAAGTTCGGCTCAGACTCACTTAAGAAATGAGCTTAAAACAAGGCCCAGGTTCATATCATGATGACCTGAGATTGACAGTCCTAGCTGGCCCAAGGCTTGTAGATTGAAGTTGGGCTTTGTTTAAGCCTTGAAAACTGAGTTTTTCTTGGTCTCAAGCCCCACACTCGCCTACTTATGATGTGTGTCTTGCTCGGATTATGCAAGTGAAAAGCTATGCTATTGGGTTTGATTTCATATTTCAAGAATCAAGACCCATACATACATATTGAGTTCTGACTAGGCCCTTGAGTCACTATCATTGAAATCCCAAAGCTTAGGTGGAATGCTCGCAGCAACATACAATAGAGCTAGTAACTTGATTATGGAATTGCAGAAAGCAACATCCAATGAAGCGACGGGCTCAGTCCCCGCATTGAAAAACGTTTTCAACACACTAACATCCGATTGGGTTGGGATTAGGCACGGAAATCTGCTTTTCCTGATGTATTAGAATGACATCAGGGGGTTGACACATCAGTGCCGAAAAGTGACTTTCACTTTTTGGGGGTGCTTATCACTTTTCAATGCTGATGTGTCCACCTCCTATGCCATTCTAATACATCAGGAAAAGCAGATTTCCGTGCCTAATCTTTTCCGCATTCGATTGGGCTACTACTAAACTAACTTTATTTCGGCATGGAAAAATTAATTTCATTAGAAGGGACAAACATTAAGGATACTTGCATGTAGGTTTGACAAATTAGAGGCAAACCATCAAAGTAATCTCACAAAAACTATCATCTTAACTAAATATTAAGATTATATAGCTATATTGCGTAATCATCTTGGTCCCATTTCCTATAATATTCCGAGGGGGGATGGTGGAAACACCTGGATGAGTCAACACATTCGCAATTTTTTAACAATCCTACGTTAAATTGAATCGAATTCTGTACTTCCAGCTTCTGATTTAAAAGAACCATCATCATTATCATCATCCAAATTATCCTAAGTACTTGGGGTTGAATACATTCATATATTCTTTCCAGGGCCATACCCATCTTCTAATTGTGGGTACATGAAGCCTGTTCTGTCATTCGATCTTGTCCCAGGCTTGACCCGTTTCAGGGCCCGACCAGACCAGCACAGGTAATAGTGGTTTTGGGGGTTATATGGGTTCCTTGTAAACTGTCCCGCTACACTTCATTGTAACCTCTTATTTCTTCATTCCTAAGATTCTCGTGTTGTTTTCGCCCATGGATGTAGATTTCAAGCAAAACCATGTAAATTATTGTGTGATTTGTGTGATTGTTGATTTTCACTATTTTCTTTCTTCTGTTTTGCTGCATTGAACTTCAAATTTAGGGTTTCCACACCAAAAAAATTGGTATCAAAGCTATAAGTTGGTATGACTGGTTTTTTTAATTTTTTTTGGGGGTGACATGGTGGCAAAGTATGAAGCATAGAAGTTCAATTGGGAGAACAACTTCAGTCTATGACACGCGAAAAATGCATGCTCTATTGATTCAAGAGGGTTTCTACCAAACGTTGGTAAGAAAGGAAAAGTTTCATGCATTGATGACAAAGACGAACTTGATATCAAGGCCCTAGCACAATTCAATTATGATTAACCAGTGGGGTGTAGTGAAAGGTTGCAGACGAAGTTACTGCGGTTGGGTTATGACTCAAGCTAGAGAGTCTGTATATAACCAAGTTTTTTCATGAACAGGTTGTATCTGAAAGAATGCCTTCATAGTTTAAAGATGAAAGAATGTATGTCTCTAAAAACCTATCTTGATAAATTTAATAAAATCATAATGGATTTGAAGAATTTTGATGTTAGAATTAATGATGAGAATCAAGTTATTATTGTTTTGTACTATTTATTTACCTCCATTATATGAACACTTTGTTACTATTATCTTATTATGTGGAAAACACACCATCTCTATGGAAGATATTAAGGCATCCTTGCACTCTAAAAGGTTGAGAAAGAAGGTGTTTTGAGAAGAGAATGAGGGTTAGGTTGAAGGTAAGGTTACAAGAGGAAGAACAAATGAGAGGGGTTCAAGTAATGATAGAGGTCAAACTAGATCTAAGTCTAAATAAAAAAATGATAAATGCTATTATTATCATAAGTCAGGGCATTATAGATGTGATTGTCCATGCTTAAAGAGAAGAAAGAAAATAAGGAAGTTAATGCGTTGCAAAAGAAAATTTTGATGGTTCATAAAACTTCTTTTTAATCATTCATTGTAATACAAATGATGAGTGTATTCTAGACTCGGTTTCTCTCACCGCATGTGTTTCAACTAAGATTGGTTTACAACATATAAGGCGGTGAACAGTGGTACAGTTTTATGGAAAACAACATGTCTTGTAAAATTGTGGGAATCAGAATAGTTTAAATTAAGCTGCATGACGGGATTACTGGGACCTTGTTTAATGTTTGATATGTATGAGAATAAAAAATTCACATTTCTTTGGGTATTCTTAACTCCAATGGGTGTAGGTACCCCGTTGAAGGTGGAGTTATAAGAGTGACAAAATGTGCTTTGGTGGTGATGAGAAGACAAAAAAATGGCAACCTTTATGTGCTTTAGAGTAGCACAATTTCAAGTGTAGTAACAGTTTTTGTTAGGTTTTATGTATTGTCAATGTCCATGCACAAAACAATGTAAGTACATGTAGTGGTCATATAATAGGACTTTATGATGTAAATTAAATATTCATGTAAGTCTAAGAAGAGAGTCAAGGAAAACACCAAGAAGATGGACTTGAAGCTGAAATAACTAAGCCAAAGAAACTCAAGCATTGTTGAAGAATTCATAAGTCTTAAGTGCTTGCTACCTCAAGGAAGCCAACATCCAAAATTTGAGGGTAAAATCATAAAATGTTGGTAAATAGTAATGAGGTGTTTGAGTATGGACTTAACTTTAGGTAAACTTATAGTGAATTAAAATTTGATAACTCAAACCTAGAAAAGGTTCCATAAAGATTTGACCAGGGATAGATCAAAATTAGAAAATATTAAATTGTGCTTAAAAAGAAAA
>JAOXJP010020895.1:0-17299 GCA_025762735.1 Platanus orientalis | reverse complement strand
GTATTGGAATAGGAAAGTCACTGTAGCGACTTTTCCTCGGCCTTTTGGATTTCTAATTCGTATAAGGCCTTGTGTGGGTCTATGAAAGAGATATATTTCAACCTTAAGAGCCCTAAAAATCCCTAGAGAAAGATCAAAGAGCAAGAAGAAGAGAAATGAAGCAGAAAAGCTAAGTTTTGCTAAAGTTTTTTGGGATTTTTCTAAAGAACAAAGCTAGAAACGGTTTTTGCACACCAAGAGGTAATAACATAGTAATGCTATAATTGTTTTCGTTCCTAGGTTCATAGAGTTTTGCTACTTTATTGTTTTAAAATCATTTTGTAAAGAATTTGTATCATTTTAAGTTCATAAAAGCTTGTTTTGTAAAGGAAAAAAATTGTTTTGTACAAACACAGCCAAAATATTGTTTTGATTTCATTCTTTAAGTTCCTAGAGCTCCATTAATTCCGTTTTGCAAAGGTTTTCATCGTTTCTGAACCAGATTTGAATCGTTCTTCAAGGTTTTGATATTGCCTAAAATTCTAAAACGTGGTTTTACAAGAGATAAAATAGTTTTTACAAAACATGACATAAAAGTGATTTGTCTTCAATTGCAAAGGATTTTAATGAGTTAAATCATCCATTTGGTATGATGAATACAAGTAGAACTATGTTTTTTAATGAAAAATCAAGAGTTTTAAAAGAGGCTTTTATTCCTAAAATTATAAAAGCTATTCTAAGAATTATTTTGATCTTCTAAATAATTTTAGAAGTAATTGTTTACTGATTTATAAGAAAAACTATATGTCTAATCCTTTGATTTATTCTTAGTGCTCTTAAATCCTATTTTATAAAGAAATGTGTTAATTTTTACATTCTATCATTGGTGATTCTCAAGAGAACTGTTCTAGACAGATTTGATATGCTTTGAAAACATGTTTTATAGATTGTGCTTAATTAGATCAAGCATGTTCTTATATGTTATTTTGAATTAGTCAATATAAAGAATTGTTATATGTTGTTTCATGGACTGTAATTTAATTAAAACTGTAAGAAAATGATATGTACTGTTAGAAAGCCACATTGCCTATCAATGGGGAATTATTGATGGAACCCTTCTTATCTTTATATAATCGATACTAGCCACATAAGCGGTAGTAGCAACCCTTCTCACCTGGGTATAATCGGTGCAAATGGAACCCTTCTCACCTATGTTTAAATGCTACGAACTAGAAACTTCTCGCCGCGGTTTAACTGGTGCGAACTGTTATATGTTTTGACTTGATAGTAGATATATGTTTTATTCTATTTTGTATTAGCTATGATATGACACATGATCTGATCCATTTCCGTTCTATTTAATGTAAAAGTATATGTTATGATTGATTTCTATTCTGTAAATGAAATTGTAATTTCTATTAAATGTTTAGTAATGTATAAGACTGATTTATGAACTATTATGTATATTGATTATTAAATATGAAGGTATATGTTTTGTTTTTGTAATCGTGCTAAGACTTGATCTATTGTTTCTTCAGTTTACTGTTTTATTGCTAAGTTCATCAAACTTACCCCAATCTGATATCACAGATGATGAGGAGATCGCGGAGTAGCGGTTCCAAATTAAGACAGCTAGAGACCAGATACATGTTTATTTCAGTAATTTGGATTAGAGACTTCATTTATTTCAATTCAGTTATTTCAATTTAAATTTCAAGAGATGTAATAAGTTAGGGATTTTTAGTATTTTATTTCAATTGATGGATTTGATTATGTCAGACTATTTATTTAATTTAATGAGAATGTTAAACAATGTTTATGGATTATTTATAGGATTATGGCATATAGATTATGGGATTTTATACAGGTTAGACTAATGTGAATGTGATTATGCGATCATGAGGAAAGTGATTGATGTATTATCCTGTTGCGTATGATTGTAAAGAAAGTGAAAACTTTATACAGGTTAAGAATGAATGAATGCAAAGCGAAGTGTTGTGTTAATGTCACGTGCCAAAATTCATGGCCCTACTGGTATGGGTTTTGGGGCGCGACAAGTTTGTTGTGGATGAGGTAACGCAAATTGGTAGTCTTGCTAACTATTTGGGTTCCATGGTGGGATCTCTCCTAACTACCTACGTTGGTCTCCCCCTCAGGGAGCTTCCTATAAAAGCATGGTCCCTTGGTGTCCTGTGGCCTCTCACATTCAAAAAAGGTTGGTTGGATGGAAAGGCAGTCTGCTATCTAAAGGTAGAAAGGTTATCCTGATTAACTTTGTGTTGGCTAGCATCCTAACATATTTCCTATCTCTCTTACCAATTCCGGCTTTGGTTGAAAAACAAATTAAACAAAGCCAGAGGGAGTTTTTATGGGGTAAAAGGAAGCAAGGAGATGGATTGCATTTAGTGTCTTGGGATGATGTCTATAAGCCTAAGAAGCTTAGGGGATTGGGAATAAATAAGATCACGGATGTGAATAACGCCCTTCTTGCAAAATGGCTTTGGAGATTTGACCAAGAAAAAGAGAGCTTGTGGCATCAAGTTGTGACTGATAAATATGGGTTAGTTAATCATTGGGAAACAAAGAATTCCTTGCTTCCATATGGGTGTAGTTGTTGGAAAACAATTATGAATTTGCAGATGGATTTCAAAAAGGGATTAAAGTGGAAGTGGGCTCGAGTTCTAAAACAAGATTTTGGGCAGACCGTTGGTGTTCATCGAGATCTCTTATGTTGGAATATATGAACATTTATCGCTTAGCTAGAAATAAGGAGGTGATGGTCGAGGATAATTGGGTTTTGTCGGGTGAGGGTGGGGTTTGACATGTGGAACATTGCAGAGGCTTAAATGATTGGGAAATTGAGGATATGGCAAATTTGCTGGGTAGGGTAGACCCTATACATTTGCGATTAGAGGTGGATGATTGCTTACATTGGTCTTATACTAGCAATGGAAACTTTTCGATAAAATCATATAGAGGGAGTCATTAAGCGGAGGTCAAGACGGAAGGAAGTTGGACTACAATTGGGAAGCTTTCCATTCCATCCAAAGTTACTTTCTTTATTTGGACTCTTGTTAAGGGCCGCCTCCCTACTATTTATTTGCTTCAGCATAGAAGTATAATCATCCCAAATGTTTTCCCCCTTTGTTTGCATGACGCGAAAAGTATTGATCATATATTCATTCATTGCCCATATGCGGTGGAGATTTAAGAGATGTAACTGAAGGAGATTGGCATATCTTGGGTGTTCCCTAATAGGGTTGCTTCACTGATTGGCCCCTAGAATATTAGAAGGGTTTCCAACAAGGGATGCTCTCTTTGGAAGCTAGTATGCTCGGCAATTTGTTGGCCTATTTGGCTAGAGCACAACAAAAGGGTGTTTGAGGGGAACAGTAAACCGGCATACAATATTTTTTGCAAGGAAAAGGAGCTGACTTGTTTTTGGGGTATAAATTGTAAGAATAAGAGGAATTACTCGCTAATGGATTCAAAAAGGGAGTGAGGATCGGTTTTCCTTTGTATTTAGTTTTTTGTTTTTACTTGTTGGTTTGTAGCCTTTGGTGATTTCTCATCCCTTTTCTCTTAATGAAATTTTATTTTATCAATATATATATACATATATATTGATGGATTCAAGCCAAGTCTTCCAGTTTTATTTTCTTCTCAAGCCAACTACAACACATATCTTAAGTTTTTGGATTCAGGTTATAAATATTTTCATGCCCATTCATCAATCTATATAATAAGTTGCAAAATCAAAATATGGGTGCAAATTGTGCAAAACATGCATGTGTACACTAGACAAGATTTTCAAATTCTACTACATATTTAAATCTTATATTTTCTAATCTTAGAAAATTACCAAAATATATGAATATTTGGACCCTGTAGCACAAGAGAATGGTTTTTCATTGCAATTTAAATTATTCTAGTTGAAATACAGAAAAGAAAGAAAGGCGGCTGGTCTATGAATTCATACTGAATAAAGCTTAAACTTATATAACAAATAACCTTTCTGCAGATGCCAATAACAAGAACTAGGCCCAAATAGGAAAGTAAATGATTACTCACTCTGCAAGATACAATAAGATTATCCCAATGCCAATGCGTTAATTGGAAATTAAACAATTATAGACAATCTGGTACAAAGCTATTGAAATAGGATTTCCTTAGTGTCATCAACCATATTATATAACATAACACTGTACAAGATAAACCAAATGTGTCAACACAAAGCCTAACATACCAACCTTGGTAGTCATTAACAGTAATGCTATGTGCCCGTAAACCTGAAAAAATAAATAAATAAAAAATCAATGCAACCAAAAGAATTTCAGGAAATAAAAAATTTGAAAAACACATGCACAGACAGACACACATACACACTACAACAACAATAATGGCAACAAGAAGAAGTTGACAACAACTCAATATCTAATCGAACATATACATAATAAATGTTTAATTGCACAAGATAGAACAAAAACACTTGCAAGTAAGAATGAGTGCAGATGCACAACTGTATATATCTGATATTAGTACTGAATTTGATTAAAGCAAAAAAGAAGAAAAAAAAATCGCCAAGCTGATGATGATACAAAAAAGAGAGGGGAGGGAACAACAACAAAAAACAAGAATAATCCCCCCCCCCAAAAAAAAAAACAAAAAACAAAAAATCAGCCCATAAAGTATCCCAAGAGTCCTCCACAAAGTCTTTATTAATCAATCCGCACTCCACATGAGTGTAATATCAGGAATTATTGCTCTAAAAAATTATCCAATTCCTTTCTTTCCAAATGCACCAAAAAATAGCCACCTGGCAAGAACCTCTAAGCACCACTATAGGTCTCCTAGGCGCCATCCAAAGATTAGACCTCTAAGCATGAAGGGAAAGTCCAACAAATTGTCAGTTAAGAAAGAAAGAGATCCCACATGTTGTGCACCAACTCACAATGAACAAACAAATGATCCACAACTTCCTCCTCCGTTAAACACAACATGCATCTGTTTGCAAAATTCCAAACTCTTCTTTTAATTTTGTCCGATGTGAGAATTCCATTAATGAAATCGCTCCACATGAAAATGAAAAGAAAAAACACTATTTTGAGGGAATAACAGGACACCATAATAACCTTGCAGGGAAATGAAGCCTATCCTAATTAATTATAGCTGAATAAAAGGATTTAACCATTTTCATTCACTCTGTTTGGCTTGGTTGTGTTCACAAATTTATAGAAGGAGATGTATTGAAAGGAAATAAGATAAATAAGAACTGTGACAACCTTTTATTGGGGGAGCAATATTATTGGAAAGCAATTTGTTACAGGACGAGGACCAACCTCAACATTTATTACATTTGAGTCGAAATCACATGAGTAGCAAGATGCAAAGCTATTATGTGTTAATGAACTAAGATAGTTGTACATTGTAACTACTTGATGTAGGATACTCAGCCAAGATACCAAATTTTATAGAGGTACACAGTAAAGAAAAAACCACACGCATAGACTGAAATAAGGTCTAGTTATAATACTGAAATTGGGGATAATCAGTGACTATTTTGGAGACAGATTTAGGATAGGATTGGGGACTGATCTTCTGCAGAAGTTTATAGAGATTAAAAAGGTGTCGGGTAGACTAAAGAAGGATAAAACAGTGTTGTTTCTGGGTTGATATGGATCTGATTAGGGACTGCAGAGAGTAACTTATGGGACAGAATATGGGTGTGTTAACAGGGGAGAGAAAGTGGTGGTCATGGTGACTAGAAGGGGCTTCTTGGGCTGTAACAGGAAAACAGTGAGGGAAGAAGAGAATAACAGAAAAGGGTTAGAAGAATGAGAGGAGAAGGAGATTAGAAAAGAAGAAAAGAGGAGAGAAGATGAGAAAAGAGACGAGAGAAGAAGGATAAGAACTTACCACATTCAGGGGAAAAGATAGAGGAGAAAGAGTGCAGCTGGGAGTCCACAACACAACTAAGATAGGGGAGAGAAAATGATGTAGGATCCAAAGGGAAAGGATTCCTACAAGAATTATTCAAGCACAAAAGCCTAAAGAATGTTTCTTGAAATTAAAGAATGCTGAAAATTTAAAGAAAGTATTCAAGAAACCAATTCTTTAAAGAAATTAATCAAGAATCAAATAAACCAATTCAAGAAGGATTGAATTATTAAAGGGAAGCAAGAAATCTAAGAAAAATAAATAGAAATCAAGAAAAGAATACAAAAGATTAAAAGGGAACTGAAATTTCAGAAAAGTTGAGTTCAAGGTTCAAAAAGGTGACAACTTCAAGAAAACCTATAAATTAGGGTTTGAAATTGGGGTTTTTGATATAGATGGGTGTGTTAGGGTATGGAATGAATAAACCTAAAAGGAATTACGTTTTTATGAAGATTTGAACAAGTAATTAGAAAAATGTTGTTTGCTGGAAATTTTCCAGAATTCAAAATACTAACAAAAAGATGCAAGAACAAAAGGGAAAAAGAAAGTAGAAAGAGAGAGATAATGTGTAGGAACAATAAGGTTTTTAAAAGAAAGCAGCAGAAGATGATTTAAAGTAGAAAGAATTAATTTTCTATTGATATTTTGAAGAAGAATAAAGAATAAGAAAATAGATGGAAGATTAAAGAAGAGACGAGAAATAAAGAATAAAGATCAAGATGAAAGAAGAAAGAACTCACCTTTTGTCAGGGATTTTGGAAGAAATCACCAAGCTCCAACGTGAGCATTAACTTCTCCAATCTGATCCTACAATGAGGCTTTAGAACCTATTTATAATAATTATAAAAAAAAATGAAATTGGACCCCATTGAACCAAAATACTCCTCCCTTGTACGGTCAGCCCAAAAAAATTCTCAAAAATCTAAAAACAGTCATAGACTTCTTCTAAACTAATTCCAACTCCCTACCAACTTTCTAACTTGACTCTAATGGCCTTATTACATTAAATCCACTACGAAAACCCTCATAAAACATTTATAAAAAAAAAAAACACTAAAAATAAAGCCTAAAAACTGTGGACAGCAACTCTATCACTTGGTTCTATTCAAAAATCTCGGTTTTGGCTTCCATAAAGGTTTGTACTTCTCCATCCACTAAAGAGCTACCTCATCAAAAAACCTAGGTCATAACCCAATATTACCACACACGTGATATCATAAATTCCAATAAATCTTGTCTATTTTTTTATTCATCATGAAGGCCTTTAAATAGGCTTACATTGACCAAAAAAATTAAAAAGCAAATCCTTATATTCTAGGCAAGCTAGTCTTGTTGAAGTGTGTGTTGGATAGTTTGTCTACTTACTTCCTTTCGGTTTTCCAGGCTCCATGCCATGTTATCAAGTTGCTCGAACGAATTCGGAGGGATTTTTTATGGAGGTCTTATTTGGACGTGAAGAAAATCCATTGGGTTGGTTGGAAAGAGGTTTGCAAACCTGTGGATCAAGGAGGTTTGGGAATTCGTTCGTTGAAGGAGACTAATCGAGTTCTTAACAAGTGGTTGTGGAGGTATGGTGTGAATCGTGACGTAATGTGGAGAGGGGTGGTGGCTGCCAGGGGAGGAGTGATATGGGTGAGCCTCAAGGTGTCCGAGAGGTGCCTCAGCGTGTGGGGTGTAGAATGGGATTTGTAAAGGGTTGGGGTCATTCTTCAAATATGCTAGATTTCGTATCAACAATGGTGAGAGGGTGAGGTTCTGGCATGACCCTTGGTGCAGGGGCGCTCCTCTTTGTGTTATGTTTCCATCTTGCCATAGCCTGGCAGAGGATAAGTGAGGATCTGTGAAAGACCATATGATAAGGTCCAAGGTGTTTTGTTCTTGAAACATTCAGCCAATGCGGAATCTAAATGATTGGGAGATTGGGAGATTGGGGAGATGGAAAGGCTTATTGAAACCCTTGAGAGGTATGTGTTAGGGAATTCATAGAGAGAAAGGACGAGCTGACTTGGGGTTTGGATGAAGAGAATGGATTCTCTATTAGTTCTATGTATGGAGCTTTTTGTCCTCAAGCAGTGGGGGAGTATCCAGGCATTTGTGTTTGGAATACTAAGGTACCGTTGAAGGTCTCATTTTTCATGTGGGCGTTGTGGTGGAATAAAGTGCCTACGGTTGACAAGCTGAGAGAGAGGGGCATGATCATCCCAAACAGGTGTTGCTTATGTGGGGTAGCTAAGGAGTCCCCTGAGCATCTGTTTCTTCATTGTCACTGGGTTAAACCCCTTTGATCCTTTTTCCCGAGTCATTTTGGGGTTCTGTGGGTGCAGCAGGCACTATCAAGACTCTTCTTTATTGTTGGCCAAAGCAATTTATCAAAGGCGGGAGTGAGTGGGGGAGGAATTTGTGGTAGATAATCCTTGCGGCTGTGTGCTGGTGTATATGGGAAGAAAGAAATAAGACGACATTTGAAGATAAAGTCAGACCGCAACGAATCATTATTGATTCAATTTTATCCAAGACTTTTGACTAGTTATTCACTGGCCTGACTAGGGATAGGCCCGTTTTTCGCTCATGGATTTTCGATTGGGATACTCTTATTATGTAGTGCCTGAATGGCTTTGTTTATTAGTTAGTTGTGGCTTGCATGCCTTATGCGGCCGTGTTGTTTGCAGTTGTTCGTCTTCTTTTGGTTATTATTATTATCTTACCTTTTTCAACAAAAAAAAGGACATGTTATGGACTACTTCCTATTCTAAACAAATACTTAAACAGGAGAGTTTCTAAAACAAAAGATTCCTAAACTAGGAGGACTCTTAAAAGATAAAAATCCTACCAAAGAAAAACTCTTAAACAAACACAATCTTTGGGGTTGTCAACCACATCTTTATGGGTCCCACAAATATTCTCTAAGATTTCCAAAAATCTGGAAATTCTTAGAGATATCGACTAGATCAAAAATGGGCCCCACGTTGACTTTTTCAAAAGCCCCAAAAGGAGTCTATAGTGGCTTACATGATTTAGCAATGGGACCCACTTATTTGACTGTTTTTAATAGTCAAATAATTTTTAAAAAGTATCACATTGTGCTCCACTAAAATTCCCTATCCTTGCAACTTTATTGTAGGGAGACCTCTAAGACTAGAAAAATTATAAAAAAGACCCGTGGCCAATAAAAGGTCTTATTACATTTAAAAATACTTTTAAACAGAAAATAAAACCTACACTACTAGACACATTCATGGAGGACTATCCATGGTCTTTCAACTTCTTCCTCTTGATTCCATATGCTCCGGCATCACAACTACATATCAATAGAGTGACTAATCATTGCCAGAAGGCCAACCTGTCAAATGACGTGGACCAACCTTAACATTTATAACTAGGAGAGTGATTAACCGTCACCAAAAGGCCAATCTGTCACAGGACGTGGGCCAATCTGTCACAGGACATGGGCCAACCTTGACATCTATACATTTATGACCTAAATTGATGCAGCGTTTATAAGTTGGATGGAGAAGATGTATCCTATGTGGAGGCCCAAGCTTAAAGAATGCTACGCATGTGAGGTAGCAAAGTTGTAAGCAATTATTTGTAATAAGGCATAAGTATCAAAGAGTTTTTTTTTTTTTTAGCGTAAGGAGGTTTGTGTAATAAGGCTTAAAAGACACATTTAGATAGGGTACTAAAGGGTTGGTCCTCCAACCCTTCTTTTGTCTTTTAGTAGTAGCCTAGTCATTAGCCGACCCCAAATAGTTGGGATAAGGCTGTTTGTTGTTGTTGTTGTTGAGTAGCCTAGTCATTATGTGGGTCCCTCCCACCTAGTTGGTCAACAGCCATAGTAAAAGAGGTTAGAAATTTCTTCTTTTGAGTAGTTTTAAATATTTAGAAAGTCTTAGATATAGGTAATTTTATGTCTTAAGAGTTAGTAGTTTCTAATTTTAGTAGTCTTCTATTTTCTAAAGTTGTAAGCCTTTAAAATGCCCCCCCCCTTGCCCATCGACATGTGTAAAGGAAAAAAAAATTTGAGTTTTAAAGTTGTTCGTGGACCCATGTCCCCATCTCTTCCCTCTCTTTTCTCTAGGGTCAGCCAAGAGCTATCCTCTTCTTTTCTCTCTCTCCAACTCGACAAACCCTCTTCCTTCCCCCCTCCTTCTTCCACCTTCTTCTTCATACTACCATCCCCTTATCTCTTCTTCTATTCCTACTAAAACATCCTCAAGGATTTCAGTTGCTGAAATCTACAAGCACATAGCCATACAAGTGGAACAATAAGCAGAGAAAATCAAGAGTAAGGACTGCTACACATCAACCTGGAAAGCAGAGTTCAGAAATCCCTTCAAGAACAGATCACTCATACAAATCTCTGCAAAATCTCGTGGGTAATCATGTTTGTTTACCTAAATCTTCCCTTTTGAACCCTAGAATTTCCCCTATTGACACCCCATCAAGCATTATGATTTGTATTCTGTTTTGAAACCCATAAATTCTTAAACCAGAATTTTCTGGGTTGTATAAACAGCAAAATCGCCCCCCCCCCTTTGCTTTCTCTTTTCTTTAATTTTATTGAGGGTTTTTGTACACCTAAAGATCCCCCATAAAACCCTCAAATTCCCACCAAAAGCCCTTTGTTTTACATCATTAATTAGAAATTTTTCATATCTGACTTAGGGTTTCTGTAATTAAAACATTTAAGGACAGTTATTTATATGATTTGACCCATCAAAACTCATCCAAATTTAATGAATTTTTTAATATAAGTCACTGTCATACACCATAATCAACACCAAAATTTTCATAAATTTCTGACTACGATCAAGGGAAATTTGGTCATTTCACAGTTTCTAGTCAGAAATTACATTTTGCCCCTAGCTGAAAATTGCAGATTTTTATCCTTGTGTTGTGCTTCAGTTAATTCATACAACCTGTGAGTTTCCCCTTGCATTATACATGAGCGGTAAGGTTCATATTTATTACAAAGGTTATTAAAACTACACAACTAGGATGAGAAATTGTGAATTGAAACACCTAAAGAAAACAATCAAAAGGCTGGTTGAACCACTGTCGTGCCAGGAAAATTTTACTTCAACTCAGAAATCATTTGTTCAATACAATGTATAAACACCAAACAGTGGTGAACCAAAACTTTCAATCCTACACTAACTAGACATCCCTATTTTGAGGTCTAATTTTTTGAAAGATGAACCAACTCTGACAAACAATTAATTTTTTTTTTTAAAGGTAACAAACAATTAATTATTAATCACTCAACCTATTAATCAATTAACACTAAAATCTCATTTAACCAATTCCAACTTCAACCAAAATTTAACCACAGACCTGATCCACTCGGGCAACAACACATACAGCAGAGCTTCAGGTCAAACAATAAACATTCAATCATTAACTGGACCCAAATTCTAGAACAGAACCCAAAATCCAGTTCTTTACCATCATCCACTTGTTCTCAAGGTCCTTCAACACACAAAATGCCATCAAGATCAGATGATCAGATGGCGAGGTAAACTCAGCTGATTAGAGGCCAATTTATGTTTCTACAGAGCTTGATAGCTTCTTCAGGAATTTTAATTTTGATCTATCGGCATTGAATTTGCAGCAAAGGGACAAGAGTGTTTAAGGAGACATTGATATCAGAGACCGACAAATAAGGTCAGAAACCCATTTCTCAATGTTACTTGTTAGTTTTTTATTTTTATTCCCTTCACTCGTTCATAAGCTTAGATCAATTACCTTTCTGAAACAGCATCTCCATAGATCACAGGGATGAGATATTACAAGCACCCCCGATGGTGCTTTGTCAAAGAATCCCCCCCACCACCACCACCTCTGGGCAAGGCCTTTAGTAGTGATTCTATCAAGTACTCACGTGATGGAGAAATTTAAGAAACAATACAATTGTCAACTCAGATGATCAATTTCGGAACAAAAAGTTTGAAGACATCACTAAACGGCACATAATAAGCTCGGTACCTATGGTCCTATATACCCAACTATGTTGTCATTAATCAACCTCCACCTCTACTGCAATGCTGTAATACTCACTGAAGAACTTCCTAAAAACTTGGGCAAAGTTGACTGGGTTTGATAAAATAAAAAGCACCGATTGCAAGAACTTACAAAATGCAGAGTTTGCATTAATACCCAATCAAAGTAAAGGAGAAAATGAAGGACCAATTTCCATTAGAACCCAAGTTTCTAAACATCTGTTTCGTGTGTGTTGGGTAAAATTAGGTTTGCTTGGAATTGCAGACGCAAAAATCTGATTACAGATCCAACATTAATTTATAAATATAACTGCGAGCACAAGCTCCATAAAGATTCTCCAGGAGAGCTAGATGGTAAATTAAACTAACAAACTCACAAATTTCAGAAATAAAATCAAAAAGCAAAAACTCCTGTCCCACGTTCTAGATCGTACCTTTCTAAAGATCCATCAACTTTCTTTATAAAGCAATTAATTAATTAAAATCCCTAACGTTAATTTCAAACCCAAGAACTCCGCTAACCAATAGATAAAATCAAAATTTACCTCCAAACCAACAAGATTCCCATTAAATCACCGCAATCAATATCCAATCAATCCCAAAATCAATCAATTCGCCGATCAAAAACGATACAAGAATTAAAAAAAAGAAGAATCCACAGAAAAAATCTTCAAAATCAACAGCATTTACCGTGAGAAACACTGGTTCTTCCACCAGATTTGCAGTAACCGCAGGGGCTCCTATACTTGCCGGCATCAACGACTACGCTTTCACCTCTACTGTTGCTTCGGCTACTGCTACTCGCCTCGCTTTTGATGTTCCCCGCCATTATCGACCTTCAATCAAGTCCTAAGCTGCACTCACTTTTCGAGAAATTAGGGATTTTCGCAAGACGAACGAAAAAAGACCTGGAAGCCAGAAGCCCCTCGTTGACGATAACCAGGATCCTCTCTCTTTCTCTTCTCTCTCTCTCTCGCTTGTATTAAGATTAAGAACCCGTTGTTGAGAAAGCTGGCAAACGCCGAGCGCTCCTCACGCAACTAGGCTGTACGGAGTATTAAGAACAAATGTAAAAAAGACTAAATTACCCTTCATTTTGTTTTAAGTTTAGACTTATTTCTGAATTAGTTGGTGCTGCTGCCAAAAATGGATTCTTAGAAATTTATTGAATGACAAGGCAATTAAAACTTTTGGAAGTCTTTACTAATCTATGAGTAAGATCGGGGTTGCAAGAATGGTTTGGGGGAAGTGATCAACTTGATAGATGTGCCTAAATTTAGTGATGATAGTTGTCCATTTGGTATGAATTGCTTGACAAGAAATGATAAAACTGAAAATAATATGGCCAATGTGTTCTTAATAATCTTGACACAAAAATTAAAATATATATACTTACAAGGCTGAGAAAAATAAATTGCCCTTTTCACCTATTAACAAGGTGATGTGCAATTTTCAATTTGTGGTCTATGGATGTTGCTAATAAACGGCGAGATGCCATACGAAAAATGAAAGAGAAATGTAGAAACTTAGAAAATGACAAAGGTATATAAAACGTTTGCACATTTTCATTTATCCATGAACAAGATCTATGTGACATAATCGGATTTGTTTATCCTGATACTGTCATACTATTAGACACAATGATAAACAAATTTGGATTTGTTGAATGCATTTAGGGTTGCAAATGGTCCGGATTCAGAACGGGTATGAATGTATCTATATTTCGTAACCTAATTTAACGAATATTATAAAAGTATGAATTTTGGGAATTGCGTATGGATCTTCATAAATTCTATCACATCAAGCGTTGTAAATTTGAATAATAGAATTCCATTACAGAGACAAGTTATAATTAGGAATGATTGTCTGTTTTGAGACAGGGCTCTAAAAGCATGCCATTGATTGACACATGATGTGTTTTCGAATTTGATGTTGACACCTACTCTTCAACTAAACACCCTTCTACCTCCACCATGTACACTTTAGGGGGCATTTTTATCGCAGAATATTTGCTTCGTTTTACAAAAATAGAGCTTATAATCTTGGATTCATCCAATCCACATAAGAGACAAAATGATTAACAAACAAGAAGGGTAATCACTTCATACCAAAAATGGAGCTATGAGTCTTTCATTAGAATAACACCATACCTAACAGGCCCAGGGAAACGCTCGAGGCATGTCTGAATTACTTTTTTCTTGCCATGAATTCCAACTGTTTTATAAGACCTAAGAAATTCTCTTTTGGCGAAGAAAAAATCATTAAAAAGGTAGAGACAGACCGTTGATAAAAGTCAAAAAAACCTATCCATATTTGTTTCCTATGACTTATACCTTGAGAGTAATAACGATGTTTTGAGGAGACGGGATAAAGTATGACAACTTAGAGAGTGGCTAAAGTTGGAATGACATTAGGGTTAGCACATCAGTGCCGAAAAAGTGATATACACTTTTTGGGGGATATTTTTCACTTTTTGGTACTGATGTGTCAGCCCTGACGTCATTCCAACTTTAGCCTCAAAGTTGTCCTACCAAATCCTCTTTGTGTTTTAAGTAGTTAGCTTATTAAATGTAAATTATTTATTTATAAATGTTTAATACATGATGGTACCAAATCACCATTTCACAAGCGACGTGTCAATAAATTTTCTATAGGTGGTAGACTCTGATTGGTTTACTTAAAGAAAAGATGCTGGATAAATCCACTTTGTTGATCTACAATCGTGACAACGGATTCACATCCTCTGCTCCATGCATGATGGTACTTCACTGAGCTCTACCGGCACAAAGGGGTGGGGCCTATACACTTTTGAAACATTGTCCTGTGTAACCCTTTGTGTATGTGGAGCACCATAAATGTGGAGTATAGGATAGGAACCTTGACAAACTGCCACAAGTAAACCCAAACTAGAAACGGAAGAATTTACGGGAAAATGTATATTAAATATTAAATCCTAAGGCTCCCCCTTTCATTTATTAACATGATAATGAATATTATGAAATTAATAGATACTGTTAAAGGGAGTGGGATCAAGGTTGTTAAAATTGAGATTTTATGTCGGATCGGTGGGGGGTCCTCATTGATCGGATCAAGGATTGTACGATTCTATTTTTCATTAAAAAAATAAAGGGAAAAATTACCATTAATAATGATACATGTTAAAGAATCATTAAAATAATTAAAGGAAAATGAATAAAATTTAGCATAATGCAACTTCTATACTTTTTATCTCTATTAATTAAGAAAATATTATATTTTTTAACAAATTATTTAGAAAGTAAATTAATTAGCTACCAAATATTAAATTACAATGTTTTCAAAGTTTCAACACCACAATAACAAAAAATATTAAATTAGCTAAGCAGATTCATATTTTAATCTTTTTTTACTACAGTTAAAAATAACTCACGAAACTCATTCCTTAATTGTTCTTGCAAATGAAGGGATCTCACTCTCAAAGGGGTGAGTTCACCTTGCGACAAGAAATAGGATTATGGCTGGCTTTACTTAACTTGAAACTCCACCTACGATTTAATATAATCATAATATGATAATTCCAATCAAACTAGCATTGACTTGACTATTGTCTAAATCTATCATAATGAGTTATATTCTTAAATCTTAATTGAAGAACAATTGAATATGACAGGTTACAAGGGTTGGTTGACTCTACTCAACTTGAACAATTGAACTCTACAATAGAAGAAACAAAACAATGTGAACAATTTAGAAAGGAAGAGCTGTATGCACTTATTATTAATTTTTAATAGTTTAACCTGAATTAAATAATTAGTATTTATAACTAGGATTTTTTTTTATTGAGTTTTAGTGTTATTTTATAATTATAAAACATGTGTTTTTCTTGTAGGATCATAATAGGATCGATCAGGATCACTTGGATGATTTCAGGTTGTTTACGATCCCATGAATCAGGATGTGATCTTATGGTGATCCTGTAATCTAAGATTTTTGTAAGGAATTTGATCGATTAGATGATTTAGGATTGTGTGATCTTACGATCCGAATTAGGATTCTGATTACCATGTGTGGAATACCATAGGTAAGGCTATCAATTGAGCCGGGTTGGCCTGAAACTCGACATATCTAATCCAAAAAATAATCGGGTTAGGCCAACCTAATTTTGAGCTAGACTGAGTTTGGATTCAACTTTTAAACCCAAAGTTTTATTCGGGTTGAATTTGGGTAGGTTCAAATTCAGCCCGAGGCCCAACCCAGCCCGGCCTGAATTGGTTAGCAAATGATAATTTTATTTATATGCTGATATTAGGTCTATATTTATTTTATTTTATTTTTATTCTAGATATATACATTTTTAACAAATTTACTCTCATCAAATAGTTCCACCTGTTAAAAAAGTCTCATATAATATACACTTAGGGACAATTATGGACCTAAAATCAATTAAAAAATAATAATAATAATTTTTAATTCGGATAGCCCGAACTTGGCCTGAAGCCCATTAACGGGCTGAGTTCTGGCCCAACTTTAGGCCCAAAATTTTATTTGAGCCAAGTTTAGGCTCAAGTAAAATATTTTAGGCTGAGTGCAAGCAGACCTCGGCCCAGATCAGCATGGCCTGATTGACAACCTTAACCATAGGTAAAAAGGGACTCAGAATAACGGAAGTTAATAATAACTTTTGCAAAATTTCAGTGATCCCTCAGCAAGATCCATATAGACAAATAGCGGGGAGGTCAGATTTGAAGACAATTGCCATATGCACCATGGTGACTTGCAATGGAGGTACTTGCTACTTTCAAACTGTACTAGAAATAGGTGGTTTAGTCTGTTTTACTTTCAAAGAATACCCCTATATATATGTTTTATCATATTTATATATTTCCCTGTACTCGTGGAACTGATTTCCCAATTCTATACTTACGATTAGGATTGCCAGAACCGAATCCTGTAATTAGGATATTCATATTTTTATTTGATATTTGACTAATTGAATGAATACGAATACGAAGCTTAGTTTGAATATTCACCGGATATTTAAACGAATACAAATATCACTTCAATTTAAACAACCCGAATACAAATACACCTTTATCCAGTCCATAATCAGCCCATTTACAGCCCTACAAATGACCATAGTTATCGATAAAACAAACATTTCTCAAGAGAACCTTTCCCATTAATGTTATTTACTAATGCAGTTTACCTCACTACTAGGACTAAAATCGGACTGGCATGGACCGAGCCAAGGATCACCTGAGCATGGCATGAAATAAACTACTTGGGTCCAAAGTCGGCCCAAATCCATTCATCCCAATGTCTCAGTCAAAGCTCGGCCCATTATATATATATATATATATATATATATGCTGTAGTTCCGATTTTACGAGTACTAAGCTAAGGAC
>JAOXJP010020884.1:0-17299 GCA_025762735.1 Platanus orientalis | reverse complement strand
CGAACTAACCTCATCAATCCCCATAACAGCACAAACAACAATTAAGAAAGGCAACCCAATCTTAGCAACAATGGGTGTGAGAGCTGTTGCAATTGACCACCAAACTACCCTGAATTCTAAGACACGCTTCCCACCGTGTCTACCCATATACCTCCACCAATTTATAATTTAAAATTTTGAGTTAGAAGAAACTCTATAAAACAACTTATATTGAATAAGAATTCAAAGGGGGGTGGGGACAATGTCCTATAGATATGGTATATCATAAATGATCTCTCTTTCACATACATATAGCAACAGAAGTGCAACTCTAACACAAACATGATACAAAAAAACATAGAACTACCCTCAGGCTGTAACTGTATTGAGGAAGTATGTCTTAGACTGTGAAGTATTTATTTGTAAATTTATATCGATAATCAAGTTTGGTTGTAATAGATGGCATGCACTGATCACAAGAATAGATGAGATGACATTGTATTCAATCACAATAGGTTTACACCATGCACTGGTCATAGGAATTTAGTTATGACAAAATACCCATGCTTTTCTATGTTTTTTTTTGTTTTTCCTTGATACTTTTTATATTTTATATTTTTTTTCCCATAGGATGGTTGGGGCTGTGAATTCATGGGGAGCACATTAGGTGGGATAAAATTCTGAATCTTAGAAAGTATTGTTCTATCAAACTATAAGACCCTACTTGTACAAATAAAGAAGAAACTCAACTCAATTAAACTGAAACTCAACAAAGCTTTGACCCAACTTCTAAAAAAGAAGAAATGCCCAGACTATAACTCCATCTGATTTTATTTTGTACTTTATAAGTTGGAAATATAGTCCCTGATCTGGATAAAACCTCCTTCTGGGCTGATCCCAGGTCAGTTAATTATCCTCCATGGTTTCTTTGAAGTTCTTGAACTCTTCAATGCTTCAAAAGTGAGGATGGGGTATTTCTCCCTGAGTGACTTGATTTATGAATCAGGGTTGTGTTTCCCAAGTTCCTAACAATATCCATTTCTTGATACCACAGTGAATTCCAAGACATTTGATGTATTTAAGAGTTCTTGCCTGGTTCTAATGTATCTCCCCAGATTGAGTTCTTATTTAGAAATATGTTATTCATCATGGTGAACAGACCGCTTTGATGCAAGCTTATAAAGCTGATGCTTACAAAACTTCATTTATTATTATTGATTATGGATTTTATGGTTGTTTTTGTAGGGATGTGAAGGTTCAGTGTTGTTGGATGGATTAGCCAGTGGTCCAAGCAAGAAACAAGCAATACCCAACTTGACTCTGCGTGCCAAGTCATTTCAGATCATCAATGACCTCCGCGCACACACCCAAAGAATGTGGCCAGGTTGTCTCCTATTCCCACACTATTGCCGGACACTCCTATATCAGATATTCGAACTTCGGATTTGTTTGATAACAAGTACCATGCTGATCTCATGAATAAACAGGGGCTCTTCACGTCGGACCAGGATTTATACACTGACAAAAGAATTTGACCGATTGTTGAGAGCTTTGTAGTGAATTAGACGTAATTCTTTGAGAAGTTCATGTCCTCGTGATCAAGATGAGCCATTTGAATGTGGTTACTGGGAAGAATGTAGAAATTCATGCTAATTTCTCCGTGCGCAACTCAATGAACACATATTTGTCGACCGTGGTGGATGGTGAAGTCGAGAAGAGAGAACAGTTTTAAGGATGTTGGCATAGTATTAGACTATTAGGTGAATCAAGAACTAACGTTATTTGTGTGTAGTGTGTACTCCTTGGACTTGTCTAATGGCTTTTGAATAAGATAGAAGACGCTTATGTTTAACTTAAGTTTGGTTAAGTGTTTTCATTTGTGTTGTATAATTAAATTAGGGGATGGGGTGGGACTTAGGCTGGGGATTGAAGAGGTATGTCAAGTCCAGCATAGGCATGGGCTCTGACAATCTTATGTAGAAAGGTCCAACCTTTCTCCTCACAACTCGGGATCTATGTGGTTTTATTTTCTATGGTGAAGTTCTTTTGCGGCAACTTTGGCAAAATTTTCCAAAAAATCTCTTTTCGTGTCAACTATAGTTGTCGTAAAAAAAATCAGGAAAAAATACTTTTTGCATCAACAATAGTTGACACAAAAAAAAAAAAAAACCACTTTCCATTAAAAAAAAACACTTTTTAGCGTATTTTAGCTTCAATATTTTAGTTGCCACGAAAGGGCCTTATTTTCCTTGGTAACTTGTTTAGTTGATGCGAAGGTTGTTTATGTCACAACAGTGAAAGACTTTTGCGTCAACCTTTAATATTTTGCTCTTTTTTTCTTGTAGTGGTTCTACTTGCTCAATCCACAATGAGCTAGATCTGGTTCCAAATGAATTAGTGCTCTTTTTAGGTACCTTTGTGGGTAGCTATCCTTCACGTTAGGTGCAGTGGACTTTTTACTCTATTTTTTGTGAGAAATTATGTGTATGTTACCGAATATTGCAACATGAAACTTCATTTTTATATTGTAGGAACAGATCACCGAACCCAATAAAGATTAGGGTAGAGGCTTTACTGACTTGAATCTCTCAAATTACAGCACTCGGTGTTCACTAATACAGTTACTGAGAGGTAGGTAAAGAAAAAGTAACAAGTTAATTTGTGTGATATGCCCATATATATATATATATATATATATATATATATATATATATATATATATATATATCTTGAACATGACAAAAACAAAGACAATCACGAAAAAGTTTGGATGTGGGAGGTGTCTTCAATTCCTAACATCAAGGTTGTTTTAAAAGCTTCGGCGGGTGAGTTTAACAAGTGCGTGTTGCCCTTGTCTAATTTGTGAAGTTCACGGCATCTTCCAACTGAAGAAGAATTGGCTCTTCGTAACATGGTGTATTTGAGAACACAATAATACTCGTCGACTGAATCGTAGAACTTGATCTCCCTAATTTCATTTTATTATCTTTCTTTTAAATCTCATGTAAAAACAATTGGGATCCCTTTTTACTTCGTTCCATGATGCTTTCTGTGTTACTGTCATATTTGAGAGCAAATCTTCTGCAACAAGCTTAAATAACATTAAACAGAAACTGAGTGACACTTGTATTAAAAAAAATTGAAATTTCAACATTGGATGGAAGTTTTAATACACGTGTTACTTTGCAGACTTAAACGTGGGCTCTTTCTTAACTTTCTGTCATTTTTTTAGGACAGTTTCTGTTTACGCCAGTTTTGCGAGTAGGAGAAAATCCCAGTATTTATTGTTTGTCACCATTTGTGTTGCCTTCTGCGTTGCTAAGTTGCTACTAGCTTACCACTCACTAGATATGGTTAAAGAGCACATAAAAAAGAAGTGGGTGTCCAAAAAGCCCTGAGGATTAGGTACAACAACAACCTAGAGAGTGGCTAAAGTTGGAATGATGTCAGGACTGACACATCAGTGCCAAAAAGTGAAAAAATCCCCCTAAAAGTGTGTATCACTTTTTTGGTGCTGATGTGTCAATCCTAATGTCATTCCAACTTTAGGCATTTTCTAAGTTGATGTACCTAATCCCAGCTCCCGAAAAAGAGGTACTGAACTCAAAAATGCATCACGCCTCAATCAATGGTAAGGTAGCTCACTGCAAATCATTTCCCATAAAATACAAACTGGGTGAAGACATGTGGTTGTGGTGACAAATGCAAGAAAGTTGTTGTTTTCCGTACCATTTCACCTTTCATTTTTCAAATTATTAACACATTGTTGAGCCCACATTTCTCTCTCTCTCCAAAGGAGAGTGATTGTCTGTGTTGACACAGCCCTAGGGCTAGGGCTGTGCCAATCATCCGATTTTTATCCATATTTGATTGGTGTCTGATACATTTCATTGGAATGCATTTATATCCGATTTGATTATTTGACTAAATATCGGAAACCATTGAAATTTATATTTATATTATAATGTTGTAAGACATGTTACATAGAATACAATATATGAATACCATAACCTTAACACATTTCTCATTTCCCATTCCCAATTTGGATGAAAGAAAGCTTTCAGTAGCTATTCCCCATTATGTCATCAAATCTGTCTTCTATATCTATAATTCCTAGATTATTACATCTGTAACATATTTGAATTGGGCCTGATGCTTGATTAAATAAACGAATACAAATATGGATATGCTTATATCTGATTCATATTCGACCGTTGATAGCCCTACATAGGCCTATGTAGATGTGCCATTGTTCGACACATGATGTGTCTTTGAATTTGGTAACTTTTTTTTTACACCTGAACACTGTTTTGAACACAAACACAACATGTGTCAGCCTATAATTCACCATAAACACTGCAGACACTTTGTCATCACAAAACATTTTCTTCCATTGATAATTGGTAGGTGAGAATGAGACGTATGAGACTTAAAGTAGTGGTGGGGCGGGTAACCTCCAAAGACAGATGCCCTTGGTCACATGGCCATTTGTTTTTTCCTCCAAACCACTTAATCCTATGATACTTGACTACCACCCAACCAATATTAGCCTTATCACATTTAAGTCCTTTCATTTTCTAATATGTCTAGATATGTCGTTAACAATCCACTAATAAAAATATGATTTGCCTCGAGCCGTGATGTATCAAGCAAATCACAAGTTCCTTCATTGCGTCCTCATAACGCTTGTGTTACTAGTAGGTTCCTCGTATCATCAAGACTTATAAACCACCTCAAGCATGCACCGTTAGAACTGAATTATAAAAATTCATGTAAAATACCACTTGATTAGAGACGAGGCATTGAAAATTTAGGCTTTCTGTTAGAACTGAATTTTAGAAATTGATGTAAAATACCACTTAATTAGAGACAAGGCGTTGGAAATTTAGGCTTTTTGATGACAGTCGTAGTTTCTCACTAATTGTGCAAGAGACTCAACTATATTAATGTTGGGGTTCAACCAATCAAGCTCAAATTTAAGTCTTTTTTTTATTTTTATTTTTATGGATTTGTATAATCCAATGGATAAGAATCACTTTCTTTGAATACACAAGTTACAGATTTAATCATAACAAAATCTCTATAGAGATTGTTCTCGATATCTCAAGAGTAGAATTGTTATTCTGAATTTCTGCAATAAAGAATTACATGGCTTCACACTTCTGAATCTTATAACATACGATGACACATGGCATCATGTGATAAGATCAGGGAAAAGGGCTCAAGTAGATGGTCAAGGCTTCCAATACCCATTAAAACAGAAAGCCAAGTAAACCTTTGTAGAGCAAAGGAACCATTCAATGTTTATGTTGCAGAATGAAAAAGAAGAAAATGAAATTTGGGCCTTTGACTCAAAGGATTTTCTTCCTTCTTGCACAGTCATGAGTTTTGATTTTTAATAGAGTTCTCTTCATTTTTCTTAGTGTAGTATTCATATGGGAGAGATTGGGCCCATTATATAGTGTTTCAATTTATTGGAATTAATGAGTCCTAAATTAATTGGCTTAACAGCCAGCCATAAATGTTGTTGGAATTCATTATTCTGTCTAGGTTAATCAAACCTTTGTCTTCCATGTGTCCAAGTTTATTGAACCTAAGTTAATGGAATTGATGGATCCGGTAGGCATTAGCTCGCTTGTTTTATTCGTGGACTTTAAAAAAGTTACATAGTGCGCCTCAAGTATCCTTGCAACCATGCCCTTGTCTAGGAGCACTTAGTATGTTTAGTACTTTGCTAGATTGCTACACGTGAGAATGGTCGCCAAATACATATATAGTTGTATCGTTTATGTCTACTGACAAGTTAAAATACTTTTTCTTGTCTTTCTGATGTGGAACTAAACTTACAAAGAAAAAACACTCTTAAGTTTAAAACTTGAAATACTCTAACACACACTGTGCCATCAGAGTGCCTCTCAAACAGCCTTGGAGCTCTATCAACTCCACCGTATATCACTGAAGTCTGAAGCCCTAACATGTGCCCATTAAGCTCATGGACTACGGTATCATCTTTCATATGTACCATGGTGTCCCATATGCAAGGCATCACTCAGAACCTGGCTGATTGCGTAAGTGATCCTCCTGCAATGTACCAACCTCATACCAAGCTCCCATAAGAGGCACATGTTGCTTTTTTTGAAAACCATTTTTACTCCCAAATTGTTTACTTCCCCATATTCCCAGACACAAAGACTAGCACATGATGCGTGTTTTTGAAAACCATTTTTACATTTTTAACCTAATACACTCCCGTCTGTGTCTGGGAACGTGGGAGAGTAGACAATTTAAGAGTAGAACATTTGTTTCCTAGGTACGAAGGCCCTGGGGAAGCCTAATTGGTCAGTGTCGTGCTGCCAGCCACTATCGGATATTGCATGTTAGTGATAGGCATAAACATTAACCTTTGGCCTAAATTAGATGCGCAATTTCACCTCACTCTGAGGCCCCAAGCATCTCCCTCCTGGTGGCCTGGGCACACACTTGACCATCGTCAAAGAATGCCTTTCGTTACCTTAGGCAAATCCCCGTCACATGGATGGTTGTTTGCCACATGGCCATACAACTACTTGACATGGCCTCGGGAAATTCTAAGGTCAAAGAGGATTTTAGACACGCGCCTCTCCTCAAGGTGGATTTTAAGCTTTGGTGGATTGATATAAGGAAATATCTACCTCCTTAGTATTTCATACTCAGGACATGATACATGTAATGGCCATGATAGTGCAATGGGAATGGTAAGAATATCTTTAGACAATAATTTGCCTCTTATGTGGATTGATGTAGATTGGGTGGAAAGAACCAAATGCAAATAACTCATGCTTTCCTGAATTTGAACCTCGAGCAATGATCCATTTTCCAAATGATGGCTTCTACGCAAAAGAACAAAGCAAACCTAACATGAGTAACAATTCTCCGTCGGAGGCTTGAATCCTTGAAGCGCTTGGGACCTAAGGGTGTCAATTAAACCAGGTTGGCTCGAATCCTGTCATGTGCACCATGAAAATAGATGGATTGGGCCAAGATAACTTCGGGCTGATCCGAGTTTGGGCCCAGCTTTCAGGTTTAAAGTTAAATTTGGGCTGAGTTCAGGTAGACTCACTTACAGCCTGAACTTGGCCATGCCAGGCCTGAAGTAGTATAAAAATATAGCCGAGCCTTGCCTGGCCCAGGCCAAATTTGGTATAGCTTAGCCAACAAATATATCTACATGAACTTTCATGAGGGCAGTTTTGGGCCCATTATCAGCCCAAATTTAACTAATCAGGCATATTTTCAAAGTATTTAGGGATAGTTCTAGGCCCCATTATTAGCCCAAATTTAAGGAGGATATTTAAATTTGGATGGCCCAAAATCAACCCATGGCTCATGATTTTAAAGTGGGCTGAGTCTGGGTTGACTCTCTTGGGCTGAGTTCGGGCTCTAGCTAAGTTTGAGCCCACGTTGTGATTCTAAGTTCCACCTAGAGTTAATCCTAAATGGGAGGGGGGAGGAGGGTGAATAGGATTATACCAATTTTTTTACAATTCAAAATTTCTCTAATTTAATTTAGTTAATTCAATTAAGTAGTGGAATGTTAAACAATATTAGTTCAAGTAAATCAATTTGAAGTCCACACTATGAATACTATTATAGATCACTATATACTTCGTCATACATTATAGAGAACTATAACAAAGCTGGAGATGGGCTGATAGATTTCCTAATGAATGTTATCGTTTAATGCAAACAAGTTCTCACTTAAACACTTAGTGCATCAATTTCGTTGTTGAATTTATTCTATTAAGAGTTCAACAATATACAAACATACAATCACACAGTGCATAATAGGTTTTATAGTGGTTCAACACTTTAGGCCTACGTCCACTCTCAAATCACCCCTCACAGAACCTATTAATTTTTATTAATATGCCCATGATGACTACCACCAAGCACAATCACCAAAGCTCTAATACCAACCTGATATCGATCTAGATGTCTAATAACGAATTTATCCACAAAGATAAATTTGGAAAGTTTTCTTCATTGAGATGAAGTTGAATTGCTTTGTCCACAAGGAATGTATACGTGAAATTGTCCATTGGGTGAATATATTTTGTCCTCCTGGATGAAAAACACACTTACAAGAAAAGATAAGTTCTTAAAAAAGAGAACAAGAATGAAAGTTAATCTCACCACCCATAGGAATCCACCACAGGATACAAAGCAAGATAGATACGCTCACCGCTCTAAGAAGCCACCAAAGATATACATATATTAACACTCTACGAAATATATCAAGAGATATAGAGCATAACTCGCCACCAATCCAGAAATCCACCAAATGGCTAAAAGTTACAGAAGAACTCTTTTTACAAAAGCCAAAGGATGATTTTATTTAATATGTCAAAATTCTCTACAAAAACTATATATAGCTGTCTTTATATAGACTCAAAATAAAATTTTCTAGAATCACTAAGGTCAAAATAAGTATTTGAAAAGTAACAAGAATCTCAAAATTTGTAACTTCGGGTTATCCACAATCAACATAAAACACCTTCTAGAACTACGACCATAACTTCTTTTAGAAAACTCCAAATTACATACTTTTTGATGCATTGAAAATTAGACTAATAGATTTTTCCAATGACATATCGTCTGAAATTTAATTCACATGGAATTGGTATGGATGTGTCTCAAAATTTATCCCAAAATTGTTGACTGAGACAACTCTAGAACCTAGCAAAGTGGATGACTTGTTTTGCCACATCAGTAGAAGTGTCATGGGACACTTGGGTATCAAGATCTGATGTGTCATGGGACACTCCAGTTTCATTTAGTCTCAAACAAACTTTTATTGAATTTGAATTTGTAGGAGAATTGTCATATTTTAATTGTTTTCCTTAAATTCTAATTCAATAAAATAAAATAAATAATACTTTAATAATAAGTATTAATTTTGAAAGAATTTGATTGGATCATTTAGTATCTAATTGTCTACAGGACCTTATATGGCATATAGGCTTTATAGCCTTCTATAACTTTCCTAGCAAATCTTACCATGTATGGCTACAAAAGTCTCACTTTTTGGTCAAAGGTCATTACCCAAGGTTGGACCAAAAACAAATCTAACCTTCGTTCATGAGACTTTTATATTCTAGAAAAAGAGAACTAAACCTATAAAAGTTTAGTCCCACATTTCTTAAGAAGAAAAAATTTCATGAACTTATATATAGGTGTGTTCACTTGTTAATTTTGTGGTGATGGGGAATTCAACATAATGGAATAATCTGAAAATTATTGTCCAAATCAGTTGCAAATAAGGATTAGTCACGGAATAATGTCTAGTTGTGACTTACCAAGTTAGCCATAGAGTTTAGATTAGTCGTGCTCAATGGTGGATTTGAGTGGATGGCCCTATTAGTTGTGAACAATACTTTTCAATTGCAGTAAACAATTTTAGTCGTAACTCAAACTCCAAATCACAACTTTTGGTTTTTTAGATTTCACGTCTTCTTCAATTTTAGGGTTATGTTATCCAATTCATCCAAGGATTCTCAATAATGTGCATGTAATATGTGAAGTTTGGTTTGAGTTAGCATCATATTTTGTCAAGCCGACGGATATAACCCGAATATGGAAAATTTCGAGCCCTTTGAATCCCCTGGGAAATTTTTTTTGACCCGTTTTTATGGTTTTATGTACTATACTGGATCCGAATCGTATCCGCTATGTATTAGGGTATTTGAGGGTATTTATATGTTTTATTCTAAGGTTACGTGCGAAGAGGGGGAGATTTCAAAAATTGTAATCGTCTTTGACGAGGTTTTCAGATAGTAAAAGTTTTCTCTGCGGTTTCATGGTTTTTTCCCAAACTAGAGTTTTCCACGTAAATCTTATGTTGTGTGTGATTTCTATTTTCGTTTTGCTTGTTGATTTTATTGCATCCCATTTTTCTTTTTAGACGAAGAAGATAAAAGATCCTAACACCTAATTCTTTTATTGCATATGAACCTAATTTAAAGAATTGTCTGAATAAGCATGTGAACTTGTGAATAAGAATCTTGGTTATTTTTCTTTATTAATTAATCAATTTTATTCTTATCTCCGGAGCACACACTCACTATCCTACAAGCATGCTGCATCAAACAGCATGGTTCCAATCTCCTAACTTGCATTCCAAACAATGGGAATTTGATGTAGGTGCTAAAGGCAGCCTAAGCCAACAAGCTAATGGGCTCTACTGATGGGCCTAGAAAGCTCAATCAACTGGCCCATAGAATCCAATCTATAAACCCAGCATGTGTAGATACATGTGCCTCCACATAGAGAGCACAGGGATCTCATTTGTTAAAAGAGGGGAAGTTGGCTGTTGCTAAAATGCTCCGACTGAATTTAAGTTTTCTATTTCTTTAATTTCCAAGTTAATTTAGGAGTTACAGTTAGAAGTAGATGTTTTATTATATTAAATGACTTGGTCCACATGTTATTTTAATATAGAAATCATTAGTTCCAATGTCAAAGCCATATTTCTGTCATTTTTATTTAGGCCTTATTTCCAGGGGTCAAAACATATCCATTTGTTTAATTTTAGAATTATTAAAAAGGTAATTCTGTTTCCTTTACAATGTGATTTGAAAATTTTAAGGCCAGTATACTGTCAGGGTATCAGTTTTTTACATGAACCATCTATCTTGAAATTCTACTTCAATCAAGAGTTTCTTTAGATATTTTTAGTGGTAAAGTTGGTCTAAGGTTAGAATTAAAGTTTTACCAATAAATGAGTCACGTGTTATTGAGAGAAGTTAAGTTTGCGAATTAAGGATTGTTTTGTATATTGTAGAATGTGAATCTTTCAGTTTATTGAGTAAATTTTCTGCCACATTTGAGAGCTATTCCTAAGCTTCTAAGAGATCATGTGAAGGCCTACATTACTTTTTATTCCCTAAGTTTATTTGTTAATCAATCAAGGCTTTGCAAGTTGATTTAATGTCAATACTTTGAAAATGATTGGAGAGATCCACTTTTTACTGCTGCCAGCTGTTTGATGAAGTTTCTCTATTATATCAATGTTTGGACTCCATTTTTTAAAATTTAAATTGCTATTTGTTTAAATAGAGTATAAATTGACTGAATTATCTCAATCGATTTGGCCCTACTATTTTGCATAGCTGCTGATTTTAGGATGCCTTTGACTGGTTATCTGCTTGTGTTTAAACTTAAATGATTTTTTCATCAGCTTCTGCTGGCATTTATCCTATCATTCAGATTTGCAGTGCATCAAAGGTCCTCTCTCATGCTAAAGATGAACCATAACTAGACAAGAGAAATAAGTTATAAAAGATTTTCTGTACTGCAAACATGATATCATAAGAAATATAGCTTTGATGAGACAAAAGTAACAAAGAAAGAATATTAAGTTGGAGCGAACATGTAAACCTGTAAATTTAGGCCAACTTTGATACTTCAGGAAATATGGGTAGAACAAGAGGAAAAAAATATATATGTTCTTAATAGAGTTATTGCCAGAAAGATAGATATGTAACATTACTAAAAAAATCATTATGCTTCTACGTATTAGAGCATTGAGGTGAAGCACTACCATAGTCTATAATGGGGTGCCACCTCATTAGAAGATTTTGCTACACAAGAATGGGAACAAGCTTGGGAGGCACTCCAGACCTTGGGGTATTTTTAAAATCTGGGTTCTTGCTCCCGGTTATGGAAGCTTAGGTGTTGGATATGCTTAGCAATACCTGAGTATTTCATATTAGAATTTATTTAAAATAACAGAACATAATTTAGAAGTTTGGATGACATTATAATAAGGCGCACAATCTCCTGTACGATTTTGTTTTTGTCAAGATTTATTGACTAAGGGGATATGCATCAATACAAGGCTAGATATGCTATTTTAGTTCCCTTCAGCTGATTTGAGGCCTTGAGGGTCACTATCAATAAGTTTAAAAATTAGGTGATCCAGTAATTTATATCCATGGTACGCATGCTTTTATTGAATACAAGAGATAAGACTTAGAATTTAGAAAACCTGAACAAATATAAATTCCATTTAAATTAGGGGAATTATCAGAGTTTGTCTCACAGAATACAGTTTATCTCATTTCATACTATGATAGATTAAACAACCCTACTTGTGTATTTAGAGAATATGTGAATCTATATGAGACCCCATGTTATGGCTAAAACATTTATTTGTAGACAAGGCTATGAGTAACTTGGGAAAGATTATAAATACCAACAAAAAGCAGAGACTATAAATTATTTATAATGAAATTATAGGTGTTCTTACTGTTTCCAGAAACAATAAGAGATTAAATAGTATAAGATATAAATTATGATTCTTTATTTTAGCCATTTCCATGTACCCAAAGATTTGCAGTCGAGCAAGTCTAACAGTAACTTAGGGTTTTAGGAGAGACGGTTAATTGCTTTATTGGACAATGCTTATCAAAAAAAAAAAAAAAGTCTTAACAGCTAGATCCGCACCCATGCCTGCTGCTAATCCAGACTCGATAAACATAGTATTTATCTTTATTTGTGAACATGATATGACACTTGTGAAATTCTATTTACCCATTGTGCTTCTTTCACCCAGCCTAAAGCTATAACAGGTAAATCATTGTGTGATCCCAGGAGGGTTTCTGACTTTCCAAAAATAATATGAATCATCTACAACAATACCAAATTTGAAAGAAGAAATTACGTGGATCAGTAGCTGAAAGAAAGCCAACACAGACATGTATCAAAACCCACATACCGAAGGTTGCTAGAAACTGCCATATAGACACCATAGGCAACACTGGTTGATATTATAGGTACATCCTCTGCTTCACCAGCAAAAGACTTGTCGACTGCCTTTCTTGCATTTATCAAGGCATTTGTTATACCTGTACCAACCTGGAAAAAGAAATGATTCCCATCATATGTCAATATATTCACAAATGAAGCTCTTATCTAGATGCCTTTTCATAAATATTTAACACTTTGAAACTTGAATATAAACAGATAATAATAAATTGTTGTAACAGTTCTAACACTAGTGTAAAAAGCACAGTTAAGAATGAACAAGAATTAGGGTATCCCAAAGAAATTTTATGTATTTTTTAAGTATATCAATCTCTTGAATATAAGGAATTTACACAGTTAAACACACATTTAAAGTTGAAGTACTTATGGACAGTACTAATATCTAAAACTAAGAATTTATGTTATGTAAAGTATTGATATTGTTGATTAATGATTCATCACAGCAAATGTGAAGGTAAAGGTCACTATAGTACCTTATATTCCTCAAGGATGGAAAGTTGCAGTTATGATAAATTGGAACAGAAATTATTTGGTACTTTTCCACTTGAAACCCATGGTGTGTATGGGATTAAATTGTAACAAAAAAAAATGTATTGTTAAGTTTATGTTTGCATTTAGGACCAAGGATTATTTTTTTTTATTTCGATGAATATTTCACTTGGGGGAGTCTGGAAAGTTTGCTCGAATATCTGAAATAATGAAATATCTGTGGAAATCAGGGAAATATTGAATAACAAAACATGAAAATTTTCAATGAAACTTTGGGTAATGTTAAAATAAGCATGATTACACTTTTTTGAATGAACATGATTATACAATTAGGACTCAGAAAACTACAAAAAAAAAAAAAACCAACTATGTCTAAGTCTAACAGGTGAGGAATAGGAGATTATCTTAGACGCTGCTGAGAAGATATGATTCATTATCAACCGAAGTAAGTTGCGTTTTAAGGCTCATACAAAAAAACCACATAAGCATAATAAGCCAAGATAAAACTTTCACATCATTTTCTCTCTCTATCAAACCAGAGTCCCGAACCAGCTTGAAGTCATCATCCCTATAGTAACCAGGGTGGCCATGGTACTGTGCTATTAAACATGTCTGTGTGCTTCTTCTTCTTCTTCATCAAAAGTCACACTGACACTTTTCCTTCACAGTTTGAGATTTATAGGACATTGATTAGAAAGTAGATTGCCAACACAGGGACTCTGCTTTTTTTTTTATTCTCACGCTTTCCATGATATGAGCCAATTCCACCGAAAGTTAAAAAAAAATAGGTTAAAATAGATTTTTGTGAACCGTAGCAACAAAATATCGCCACTCTCTAATAAATTCAAAGTTCAGGTGATAAAATATCAAACTTTTCAGTGCAATTAGGAGAATTTGTATTTCCCTAAATATTGATTCAAACCCCAAAAACGTCAAAGAAATTTTGCCAAAACTTTCAATATTTCACTGAATATGAACCATGTTTAAGAAAGTAAAGTATATGTAGCACCAGCAAGGCAATTTTGAATGCCACATGAGTTTAGACATCAATTACATTATGTAAAAGTCTGTCTGATTCTACCTATGGTGTGTGCATTGAAATGCTTGTTTTTTCTCTGCATTCTAGAAATGGGGTAAAAAGTAGCACTTCCAGTGTATATAATACCAGGCTAGTAAGTTAAACATGACAATCTAGAATAAATCAGAAAAAGAGAAAAAACCTGTCAAGTTGGAGCTTGACCCTGTAACTGGCCCTTTATTAGGTCCAAATTGTTTACATATAGAGATAAATTAAGATGCTCAGATACGAAAAGAGAAACACTTATACGAGCAAATGAAGATACAACTCTTCAGTTCTTGAAATCTACGACAAGGATATGGCCACAAGTATCCCATTGAATATATGCTGATACCATGCTTTTCTTTTGGTTTTTTATGCAATATTTTGTAATACCTATATCTTGCCAAAAATGCAACTTCTAATATTTATGAAGCTTCTTATAGTTAGATTTGTTAGAATCTTGGTAAACTATCAACTAAACCCATACCACTAAAATTTTCCTATCAGACATGAGAAATTTATGAAGCTTCATATTGTTAGATTTGTAACATTTGTTAGAATCATTGTATACCATCTACTAAACCCATACCACTAGCATTCGCCAATAAGACATCCTGTCATCTTGATTATAATTGTTGCCCCTGCCATAGACTTACATGATGCATGCCTTGCTGATAAAACAGCCTTTTATGTTGACACATGTATAATTGGTGCCCCTGCCGTATACGATAAAAGAGGACAGACTACACAATGATAGCTTTCATCAACCATCAGGCATGAATACAAAGCATGCAATCTAAACACTGATGAGACCAGTAACAATGACAGTATAGCAGCGTTCAGAACAATATAGCCATCAGCACCAAGTTTGAGATCAAGCATGAGAAGCTCTTGATTAGAAAGTTCATGGTCGAACTCTTTCTCACCAAGGGAGAATGATGCAGGAACATCCATGAGTAACAAGAAGAAATTAGATGATTGTGGTGATCGTGTGGGGGCCACTTAGAACTTAGATTTTTTTAATCTGTTAGGGTTTGGTTACTTAAAGTTGTGATCCCATAACTTACTTTTAGCCCAAATTTTTAGAGGTGAAAATGTGCCCTTTTGACCAGATTCTCAAACTATTAAAAAAGTTATAAAGTTACCTTTCAAATAAGACCAAAATTTTGCAAATATGATGTAATTTGGGAGAGTTTATGGCCAAACTACTAAAGGTGTATCAGTGTGTGACCGGAATAGTGTTTTTTAGTAGGTTTATTTTTGTTTTAGGGTTTAAAATCATGAACAGCTCTCTTAGTTTCTAATTAGGTTTTATTTAATTAGTTTAGTAGTACACTAGTCTTGGTCCTCAAGTCTAGAATTTAAAGTAGTTTCCTTTTATTAGAAAGTTTTATTTTCAGTCCTTTCGCAAGTAGAGTCTAAAGTGTCCAGTAATTAGAGTTGTTGGGTTTCCAAAATCCATCCATGATGTAATTTATATAAAGGAACCAATCTCCCAACGTTTTTGGTAGTGAATAGAATTGACTATTCATTTATTTATTTAGAGAAAAACTTGTCTTCCTCCTCCTATGATGGAGTGTGGGAAGAGGGATTTCAGGGTTATTTTTCTCCCATATTTCTACTGCTGCTGTGCTGGAATTCCTGAAACACACCTGAGTTTTGTTCAATTAATATACTTTTACTTAATTTTTTAATTTCCTTATCCATAAACCTATTAACCTATAAAATTTCAGCTCAATCCGACGTCTCTAGACTTGGTTTTAAACCACATCAAACTCTTTCCAGATTTTCCAGAATTGAAATATCTTGGATTGTCTAATTTAACCCGGCCTAAGTCTATTTTTAGTTATCTGTTTTAGTCCTATTTTGAATCTACCCTGGACCCATAACCCACAGGAGTTTCATTGGCCTCCATCCCATCCTGCATCATCCACAATCTCTTGGGCCATCCTAAGAGTGATGTAAGGTTTGTGTATCCACTATAGAATTGTTGCAGCTACCTCAAGGTTTTTCTAACTACTTCTTCTCTGATCAATTCCTTCACAATCACGAAAATCTCTAGTCTCCCATGTTCCATCTATGTTCTAGATCTTTACATGTTGGTCTTCAATATGATTTCATGAAATAAATATGATATTTTTGAAATATCAATGGAGACCTTTTAGAAATATCAACATCTGCATTATGGATGGACATCTTGTTCCAACGGATGCTTGGTTCAGCCAATTCATTAGTGAAATCAAGGATTTCTAGTCCATATGAGTATTGTGGACCAAATTTAGTAATGTCACCTCATTTTGCTTGTTTTATTTAGGTGTGGAATTTCTTGATTATTTTTCATAAGAAAAGAATATCAAAATTAGATTATAGATGCATTCTAAATCAAAGTAGTTATTCATCTTCATTATCATTGTTTCTATTTTGATGGGAAAGCATATATGATGCGGAATGATGGGAAACAACTTCAAATGATTAAATAATAACCCAAAAATAAAATCCTGGAATTTTCGGGTAAGGGGTAAATCTGTAATTTTCCAAAAAGTTGGTAAATTTACGAAAATACCCCTGACAGGTGTCTGAAAATTTTGAAACTTTACGGTTATATCTTACAGGTATTCAAGGTTCTCTAGTAAAAATTTCACAAATTTCCGAGCCCTCTAGCTATTTTTCCTAGAAAATCTCCAAATATGCTATACCTGAACTTCAACAGGAATCCAAAGAATCCAACACAACTTCAAGTACAGTCAAGCTTTTAAAGATCTGTGCTTAGCTCTTAAATAAGACCCAAATAACTCTTGGAAAGTGCTGAAATATTCAAAGCACCCTTGATACGGACATTAGGGGACATGTGGGACCCACATGAGTCATGATGGAGTCCACACATGAGAAGACACATGGAAGAACATCTTTGGGACACATGATGGAGTCTTTATTGAGTTAGTTTACTGTTTTAGTTAATATTTCATG